>VUQH01070790.1:0-24587 GCA_015106775.1 Etroplus canarensis | reverse complement strand
ACAAATGAAAGTGTTAGATTTTTATGAAATGATTTATGAACACACACACACACACACACACACACACACACAGAGACTCGCTTTCCAGTGAGTTCATGGAGAACAATTTGGGACTTAGTATCTTACCTTAGAACACTTCATCATAGACTGGAGGAGCTGGGGACCAACCCACTGATTTTTCACGTAAAAGACGACCTGCTCTACCTCCTGAGTCACAGCTGGCCCAACTTGTAGCATTCTTACTATTTTTTTTGGAATTAAAATTGGATAAGCTGTTTCTGGTTGTTAAAAGCAAGCACACCGTGTCAGACACAAAATAATGTGTCCAAAATAGCCTGATACTGTATGTTCAGTGAAATGTGACAAAGTCTGTGATGCTATTTTATCAACAGCATTACTATATAGTATGTTTACCGGAAGAGTATGGACGCTCCTACAATGAAGATGCGGATGAAGGAACTTTCTGAATGTATTGGACTGGAAAGACTAACATACATTGCCAAGGGCAAACAAAAAGACTTTGATAAACTCTGGGAACCATATGTAAATATGATGACAAATGAAAGTGTTAGATTTTTATGAAATGATTTATGAACGCTGTAAAATGTAGCCCCCATTTTCTTTCTTCCTCCCTCGTCTTTTTTTTAAAATTATTATTTTTTATTGTTTTTTTATTTATTATTTATATTTATTTATTTATTTTAATTTTTTTTGTTTTTTCTTAATTTATTTTTATTTATTTATTTTTTATTTTTTATGATGCAAGGGTATGCAGTGTGTAGTGTGCAGTGTGTAGTGTGTATATATTATGTGTTTGTGAAATAATTTTGAAAAAGACAATAAACATACTGGCAAAAAAAACAACAACAACTATATAGTGTGTTATATTTAATGCCATCTAGACTGAATGGGGCATCTGAGTAATATTTTGTTTGCGTGCAAATTCATTCAGTGGAAATTACTACATATTTGGTCATTCCAGTTGTCAGTTTACAGTTTAGAGTTTTACACCTTTGATTCCAGTTGTATTTATAATATATTTATTACATATATGATGGATTCATCAGCACCGCTGTTGCCCCCTTAGTGTCATTGTGCTAGTGCAAACACTATTTGATACAGGATTTTGAATTTTGGCACAGTTATACACCTCCATGAGATGTGGAACTGATTAGCTTTTCTGTGATTTTGAAGCTACAGATTTGCCTCTAGGTGATGTTATTTGTAAAATTGTTTAAATTTTTAGTCATATCTTTGTAACTATTCATTTGATCTGCAAAATAAAACAGAAACCAAATTGATCGTGGGAACATCCACGTTAATAGTGATAGTGTCTGCTGCCATTGTTGTCTGCTGCTGCCACCATAGAAATTGGTAACAAAAAAACCCCACACATTTTTTGCCATATTTCTCTGACTATTCATCTGGACTGGGTTCATGGATTTCATGCCACTGCCTCTGCCACTGCAACAACAGCAAATCCTTCATGCAGCACAGTGCTAGACCTCCATGAGACGTGGAACATATTTGATTTTCAGCCATTTTGAAACTATGGATTGGTGACCAGGTGACATTTTCTTAAAATTTAAAAAAAATATTTTTAGTCATATCTCTGTAACTATTCATCTGATCTGCATGAAACAAAAACTAAATTGATCATGGGATCATATGCTTTCATGCTGACACCATGTAATGTCTGCTGCCATTGCAGTCTACTGTTGCCATGGCTAGAATCTGGAAAAAAAAAAGAAATTTCAAAGCCTATTATAAAATCAACTTTGCTGCTGCATATGTTGATTCTTGATCATCCAATTTGCATTAATAAAAGAAAAAACAAAAGAAAAAAAATGCCACTTCATTTTCCATGTTGTCAGAACTAATTTCTTGCTTTTCATGTGTCAGTTCATATATTCAGTGAAAAGAAACAAAGTCCATTTTAGTACTATGTAGTATGTAGTAGTATGCCATGTCATCTACACTGAATGGGGCATCTAAATTGGAAATCAGAATCTGGTGATTGTGATTCTGAAATTGGAAATGACTACACATCTGGTAATTCCAGTGGCATATTTACAATTTAGACATTGGGTATGAAAAACCCATATGCTTCTGTTGTGTTAGAAGCATATGTTGAGATTGCAAATTTTATTATAATTGCATTAAGTGCAAGGATTACTAACATGTTCACTCTTATATGCAAAAATGTTAAATATCTATTAACAAAGTTAGTTTGTTAGCTGTGTAGTGTTTATTTTCACTGAAATAAAATATCATTTTAGAAACTGAAGTGATACTTCATCAGAAAAGCTAACCTGTTTTATCAGACTCTGGTTACCTGTTTCGTCACGACACTACATTGTTTCCTGATCACCCACTTGCTGAACTTCCACCAGCCTGTTTCCTGTGTAAATCTCTCCTCTTGAAAGAGGAAGTGAAAGCTCTATTGTAGCAGATTAGTTTGAGCTACAAGGTAGTGTTTCATCATCATGATGCAATATCTGAAGTAACACCTCTGCTTCTCCTGCCCCAACAATCCACCCATGCTGATTCAAGTATTGTGTTTCATCCAGCAAACACGAAACACGTTTCACAATGTTTCTATTAGTCTCTGGGGACTTTCAGTTGGATGATTATTGCTCTATCTTTGGGCAATGTGGGGAATAAATATGAGACCTGGGGTTTTGAATTAGAAAGTGACTAACAGAGTAGTCACAAAAGTTGCACACACAATGAGCTAACAAACACAGTTATGAGTTGTTGTTTTTTTAAATACCAGATATGACTGACATGTGTAAATAAATGATGCAGTCAAATGTCATGAAATTTTCAGCTGTAAACTGCAAATTGTGGGAGTAACTGCGATGAAATAGGCTCTCATTGTAGAACAGTACTCAAAACAAGTATAACAAGGAAAACAAATCCTAAAAACTAAACAAAACATGAATGCAATGCAAAACAAGTTCATCTTGAGATGCCTTTAAAACATGACAACACTACAATTTACATAACAACTCACCACAATTTATGATATATGTGATTAAGACAATGTTTAATCTTATATTACAAGCTCTGGTGTATAAACCTATTTTACCTCAGAGTGTGTATACTTTGCTAATTCAAGTTCAGCCAAAAAAACTGCTTGTTACTGAATGCCAAGCTGCACAAGAATAATAAACACCCAGATGTTATCTGTATTGTTTAGTAAAGTCAAGTTTATTTTTATAGCACATTGAAGCACAACTAACACCAAACAAAATGCTGCACAGCAATCACTAAAAAAATAAAAATGACATTAAGATGACAAAATAGTAAGGGAGCATAGTTAAAAGCATGAATAAGACATAATTATATATCATTAGGATAATCATGACTCATAAAAGAAAGGCACAGTTGTAAATTAGAACCAAACTGAAAAGGCTAAAGAGAAGAGGTAAGCTTTTATTTGAGATTTAAGCATGTGGAAATTAAATAGTAAAGGGCCCAAAATGGACCCCTGTGGTAAGTCACCTTAGAGCAATAACCACCAATCCTACAACTGAGTATATTGCAATTTCCACATGTGAAATGGAAGCCTGAAACATGGGTAACAAAAGTAACTATTAGTTTAAAATAGCATGTTTGTAAAATCAAGAAAGGTTTTTTGTATTTAGAAATGTAACCTAAGTTGTTTTAATGACTGCACGACTGTTGCTTTGACATCAGTTCTCATTAAATTGTTATTAATTTTTAAAAAAATAATCGTATGTATTTTTTTCAAATGTTATAATTGAGTTTCATTCTGCCTGTGCTCTATTTTTCCAACACTAACCTTTCACTGCTAATACCTTTTAGTTTTCTTCAGTTAGATTACCTCTTAACACAGGATGCAACATTTTCTAATGACTTGAACAATTCCTCTGACGGCTCCTTGTGTCTCTTAAACTGTTCACAAGCCACATCCAGTAGTAAACAAGCATTCTTTTCCAAATGAATTTCTAATTTATTAAAGTTATACAATCATAAAACCAGTGGAGGCCAGAGGGGAAAAAAACTAATGCACATGTGTAGCAGGCCACACAACATAGAAGAAATGTGTGTTTTAGTGTGTTTACATTAGATTGTTTTATTATAGCAGCCTCAGGCAAATTATACTGAACAAAGAGCCAAAAAACTCAGAGTTTAGTAATAATATGTCAGCTGGCTGTAGTATTAATAAACAATGCTGCTGCATTTTTCCGAATCAACATAAGTTGCTCGGGGACTGATTTTACTTTACAGGGGATGTGAGAGAAGATGAGGTAGTTTCAACAAATTTTTTGCAGTGGTTTTTACACAGAAAATTATTTGCAACAAAAAGATGATAGTTTCATAGTGGGATGTACCTGTAGATGAATCTAACAAGCTGAAAAGATTGTGGCTTCTTGCAGTGAATTCCAAGGCAGAAACAATCACTGACAGAGGATCTGCAAGACTGTGCATAAAATTCCCCTTAATGGTATAACATAGAAATTGCACAGTATTTTGAGTAAAAAGAGGTAAAATTCTTTGATCTCAGATTTTAAAGACTCATAAACCAATATTTTATTCATAAAAGAACATAGAAAATGTATAAAATTTTACTATTTCATGAAATATACTAGCACATCTTGAATTTGATCACAGAGCGTCTCAAAAAAGTTGGGACAATTTTTGAATGGACTGGCCTGACTGCAGTCCAGACTGTTCACCAGCTGAAAAAATATTACTAAGATGACACAGGACTGCTGAGCAACTGGTCCAGAAGGTCCAGCAGCTGGTTTTCTCAGTTCCCAGACGTTTGTGGACTGTTGTTAAGAGAAGAGAAGGTGCCACACAGTAGTAAAATGGCACCTGTTCCAACTGTTTAAGACTGTTGCTGAGCTAGTATCTTTCACCTTCTACTTCTTCTTCCTCTTCTTCTTCTTCTCCTTTCAGCTGCTCCCTTGAGGGGTCACCACAGTGGATCATTTGTCCCCTGCGTCCTCTTTTCTCACCTCAACCATCTCATGTACTCTTTTAGTCTTTTTCATGTCTCACTTTCAACATTTGATATGTTTTCTATTTTCTTTTGTGAATAAAATATTGGTTTAGGAGATTTGCAAATCATTGCACTATATTTTAAATGCAATTTATGCAGCATCTGAACGTTTTTGGAATTGCTGTTGTATCTATACACATTTGTGAGAACAAGACCTGCTACATTTGCAGTTGCAGAATTGTGTGCTGTACTGCTCAGATTGCAGCCTGTTACTGCTGAAATATAACTCACACATCCTGCAATAACATTGCAAAGCAGCTTATTAGGAACACCATTAAATTGTTAATTCAACTATCTAGTCATGCAATCATGTGACAGCAGTGCACTGCATAAAATTCAGATACAGGCCAGGAGCTTTAGAATTGTTAAAAATGTTGAATGGAACATTATGTTTGATTCTAGGGATGGTCTGTGTGTTATTGAGATGACAATAAGACGTAGAGCTTTCTCAGATTTGTGCAAAATGCAACAACAACATAATCTTTAAGTGACTACACAACTGTAGACAACAATGTCTTGTTAAAGAGAAAAGTCAGAGAAGAATATCAGACTGCTCTGTGCCGAACAGAGAAGCACCTCAAAGAGAATGTGTCCAACCTTGAAAAAGATGCCACAACAAAAGACCACATCAGGTTTCACCCCTACCAGTGGCACACATAGCTAGCTGTAATGAAGATTTGCAACATCATTGTGCAGCTGTGGAAATGCAATCACAACAACATGAACCAGAATTTAAAAGGGATGTCTCTAACATCTTGCCTAGAACTTGGATTGTTTGAGAACAATCAGAGGCCCAATCCTGTGTCTGTATGGTTGTCCTAAGAGGCAATCTTCAGGGCTGAAAAACTGAGCCAAATCCAGAGTGCCAAAAACTGTAATGTCTCTAACGGCCACTTGAGGCTGTTAACCACTGTGAACCCTTTCTCAGAAATCGTGAAGTTCAGGGAATGTCATCCTCATTACTGTGGTATTCTTGTTTTCATTAGTGTGAGGAGAGGTGTAACAAGATTACCCTTTGGTGATGTTTAGACTAATCCTCAGACTGAGTCTCAAGGCCTTGTTTCAGTCTTGGCTGTGTACTGCAATAAACAGTCTTATCATGCCTCATTTCCCACAAAAACTCCACAAGAGGGTCAAACTTTATAAACTCCCCAATTAAACTGCAAAACATAACAGCAATAAGCCCAATGCTTAGAGTCTGGTACAATTTTTTTTTTTGCTGTCTGTGGATGGGTTCCCTCTTCAAAACAACTATACAGTGGGATATTTTTTTTTTAAATGTGTTTCCTCTTTGGCTTACAGGTGTGCCAGCACAGGCAGCTGTATCCCATAGCCATCTGGTTGGCCTCATTTCAGCCAACTATACTTCTTCTTCTTCTGTCGTATGTCCGCAGACGGTTAGCTCTGTTGATGCCAGCCATTCCAGGGTGTTGTTGTCTAGGTCAATGAGACCTTGGGTGCCATTCGGTGGCCGGTGTTTTGGGCACCTGGTCAGTCCACGGTTTGTGATGGGTCCCCGCATTCGCACAGGGCACTATTGATCAGACCCCAGCGCAGCATTGCACCTCCGAAGTGGGCCACCCCTGACCTAAGGCGGTTAAGTGTTGTCCATTGCTTGCGGGGCAGATGCTGGCCAGGTACATTTGTGGGGTTTTTGACAAACTGGTGCAGCCTTGAGGTTTCCACAGATCTCCACCGGACTCAACATCTTGTTTTGACCCAGGTGGAATTAGACTTGCTGGGTGATGTTGTTGTGGAGCAGTCCATGGGCTTGGCCAGTAAAGGGGTGGCGAGATTTAAGGTGAGTAGGCTTTGGGGTGTCAGCTACGATCCTGTGGAGGAGGTGGGATTCACTCTGCTGTACCTTTTGTGCTAAAGCCAGTGTGGTCGTTTTCTGTCTGCTGTGGCAACCCCTTGGGGAAAACACAAGGGATAAGGGACTTGGGGAAAACACAATTTTTTAAATTAAATATTGATATTTACAGCGCATAAAGGTCGACCACACTGTTTTTTTTTTTTTCCAATAATAGCCCCATTCCCACATGCAAAGTTTAATATAAATATGAATGCAGTGTGACACCATGGTGCTGCAATGGGAGTTGATCCATGTTTTTGTATATTTCACCTTTTTCCATTATAGCAGGTTTTTATACATGTAGATATTTGTATACTGTTTATACTGTTGACTATGTACATGCATTGTTGTTGCTATTCTCTCTACTTGCTGTTGTAATACCAGAATTTCCCCAGTTTGGGATGAAAAAAGTGCTATCTATCTATCCATCTATCTAGAATTAAAATCTACGTAGAAACCAATGGGAATCGCAACCAGTCATACCAGTAAACAGGCCCTAACAAAGCTTGTGACATCCATCCATCCATCTATTTTCTGCCACTCGTCCAGATCTAATCAGAGATTCACAGACCTCCCTCTCGCCTGCCACCTTCTCCAGCTCCTCCGGAGGAACACTGAGGTGCTCCCAAGCCAGGCAAGAGATATATGCAATCTCTCCAGCCTGACCTGAGTCTACCCCAGGGGCCTCCTTGCAGTTGGACATCCCTGAAACACCTCATCTAAGAGTCATCTAGGAAGTATGCATATCAGATGCCTGAACCACACCAAATGGCTCCTTTCAGGGTGGAGGTGCAGCAGCTCTACTCTAAGCTCCTCACCTTGTCTCGAAGGGAAAGCCCAGACACCCTTCGGAGGAAGCTTGTATCCATGATTTTGTTCTTTCAGTCACTAACCAGAGCTCGTGTCCACAGGAGAGGGTAGGGACATAGATCAACTAGGTAAACTGACAGCTTTTGTGTTTCACCATGACAGACCGGTATATTGTAGTGTCTGCACCACTGCAGACTTCGCACCAATCCATCTGTCAAACCTGAGTTGGGAATGAGTTGCTTCCCCAAGTGGAGGAGTTTAAGTATCTTGTGGTCTTTTTTCACCAGTCTAGGACATTATTATGCCATAAATAAACGTAATGATGACATTTAATGAACACTGCAATCCGGAGAATACTCTTAGGAGTAGTGATTCTTGTGAAAATGGAAAAGCACTCATAAAACTGACAAATATGACTTTGACCCTGAGAACAGTTTGGATGAAGGCCCATTAGGTGATCACAGTGTGCAAATTTGATTAAATTCTGACCAAAACTCTAAGAGGAGTACCCTTCCTTATGAAATGCAGATGGATGGTCTTCTTGGTTTGGCATTAGCTGATCGGTCCTTCGGCTGGAGGGTCTATAAACAGGGTTGGCAAAGTAATTTTTAAAAATGACTCAGTATAACATGTGTCAGGATTACACACATGCTCTGAACATCCAAAATTACCATGTAGATGGCAACAGGTGAATGCAAGTAAACTGTGTGACTACTGAAAAAATAACAGAATAAAAATGTAATCTTGTCAATGAGTCTTTATCTCTAACAAGATTCTTTATTAGCACTGTCTTATCTGGGGAGTAAGACAAAACAGGCGTTTGGAAGTCTACCAGGCTTTACTGAGCAACTTTCTCCACGTGCCTGCTGCAGTTATTAATAATTTTACTTGAGTGCCGGGTGACAAACAAGTTGGAATGCAAATCCTTCGGTGTCAAAACAAGTCAACCACACCTCAATGAGGTCAAAAATTTCAACAGATTGTTACCTGCGTCTGGTTCCTCTTCCGATAGGAATTTAGGATAAAAGGAAACAGTTGCTGCAGATTTTTTTGATGCAGCATCTCGGACAGAAACATAACTCAAATGTCTCAAATACAAACAGACGCACGGCCGCACATGTGAAGAGTAAAGGCTATACAGTTGACTGATGACTAAATCAGTTTCAAAAGAAGGAGAGACGTAAAGACAGAGGACTTTATTCCCATAAACGAGCAGGCATTAATTTTATCAACATGCTTGAAGGAGCCTGACTAGAAGGGCTTTTCAAACACACACACACACACACACACACACACACACACACAAAACCTTTCCAAATGAAGGTTTAATGAGGAAGACATGGGTAAGAGAGTGAGTGAGATGATGGTTGTAATGTCAAAGACAGTCTGTCCCACATGGTTCCCATAAGCGTGCGTGTGTGTATCTCTGTGAGTGCATGTTAATGTGTGTGTGTGCTGCGTTAGTCTGATGTGATTTTAAATCACCATCATCCTTCAGAATGGATGGCGTTTGGGGGGTCTGGGTAGCAACGGGGTGCTGGTGCAGTAGATATTTAGACGCCAACGCACACATCACATCTAAAAGCCCCAAACGCACGCACACTCGCGTGCACACACACGCACACGCCAGTCAACTACATCTTGATCGTGCTGTCAGCGATCAGCGCCAGCACTCTCATCTCCCTGTCCAAGTCCATATTTCACTCTCACCCTGTCCAACAGCACACACATATATAAATTTATCCACAAACATGCACACACACACACACACACACAAATAGCAGCTCAGCTCTGTAGGGGTCACACGGTGCTGCTGCACAGATACTAAACCCACACATTACTAACAGGCAGGTAAACAGGAATGCTTTAGGACCAATTTTTAGGATATAATGTCCTTTTACATGTGGCTATGGCCTCCTTGTAATAAGCAGAAAATATAACTACAGGAACTCAAGGGGAAATTTCCAAGAGGAAAAACACTTAAAGATGAGAAAGCTCTACAGAGACATGCTGATGTGGCTCTTTGGTTTTCCTATCATTTATTAGCTGCAGGCTTAACTCTTGACGCTTCTTCGGTTGTCTGGCCAGTGCTCTCACTGAAAGCGGTTACCAAAGCAGTTGTGACTTCCAGTGCTGGTTTTTAGCCATGTTACAGCTGCAGGATTTTTCTGTTTTAGTGTCATAGCTTGACAAGTTCTGTTCCATATTGGTGATCATTTCACGCAGCAGTTATTTACCCTTTCTTTTAGTCAAAATTCCCATTAAGTTTGGCCATTACTTTTGTTTGTTTTGAACCGTCTCAAACAACCTCGGTTCAATTTTTATGTTTAATCCGGAGACAAGTGAACACACACCTGTTAAAACACCAGGGTTTTCTGATGTTGAAAAAAGAGACCATGATAAATGATCTCAACACTTATCCACCGTTAATGTGACCCATAACCTGTGCAGGTCAGCTGAAACAGAAACAAATCTGTAAGAGGGGGAAATATAAAAAATAAAAAATGTACAATAAGATGGCTGCATAAGTGTGAACACCCTAAAACTAATGCTTTGTTGACGCACCTTTTGCTTTAATTTCAGCATTCAATCTTTTTGGATGCACACCTTGTCGTGGTCCCCTGCCCTCTGGGCCTGCAATCTCTATCATTTGCTCTCTCTCTTCTCTGTCTTTGGGTTTTGGGGCTTGGTTTCAGGTACAGGAAGGTTGGGGTGGAGTTGACACATCTGTAGCTGGTTGTTGGCTTGTGGCATATAAGCCCTGCTGACGCCAGAAGACTCCGCTTGAGTATAGCCACGGCTTCTGTAGTAAGCCCGGGCTGAAATCTGCACTCTGCTAATGTGCCTCAGTTTAGTCAGCCAGTATTCACCTCTGTGTTCCTTCTCCAGGACCTCTGCACCCACCCTGGACTTTGTAACCTGCCTGACCCACTCTCGACCTCTCTTGGATTCACCCTCTGAAAAGGACCAGTTCTTGCTTTCCTGCCTGTTTCCTGACTCTTGCCATGAATAAACCTTTATGACTTTCATGCCTGAGTTCTGCCATCAAAGTGACTCTGATTAACCTCAAATAAAGTTCAGCTGCCCTGGTAGAATTTTCCTGACAGTTACTCAGGAAAACAAAGCCATGGTTCACAGAGAGCTGACAAAGCATCAAAGATCTTATTGTTCAAAGGTATCAGTCAGGAGGAGGGGATAAAACACTGTTCATGGCATTGCATGTACCATGGAACACAGTGAAGACAGTCATCACGATGTGAAGACAATGTGGAACCAGAGTGACGTTACTGAGAACTGGACGTCCCTCCATAATTGATGAAAAGACAAGATGAAAACTGGTCAGGGAGGCTGCCAAGAGGCCTACAGCATCATTGAAGGAGCTGCAGGAATTTCTGCCAAGTACTGGTTGTGTAGAACATGTGACACCAATCTCCTGTATTCTTCATATATCTGGCCTATGGGGTAGGGTCGCAAGACAGAAGCCTTTTCTGACAAAGAAAATGCAGGCCCAGCAAAATTTTTGCAAAAAATGCGTGTGGACCCCTTGTGGCGGATACGAGGGAGCAGCTGAAGGTACATTGTACCTTGAAGGCAGCCTCAAGTGGGCATTTGAGGAAGTGCAGTTTTGACACTTTTGCACTGGATCCATTTTCTAGCTCAAAAAGTTGCTGCTTGGTTTAATCATGCATTAAAGTAAATTAATTTCCTAGTGTGCTTGAGCATGATCATTTACTCTAACCTATAACCTTGCAGCTCAAGGAGTGCACAAGATAAGAGAATTTCTCAGTCAGATGGGAGGAATTTGAACGCCTGCACATAGTTAAAGCTGCCTGAGCTATGCACAGCTACATGTCAGTTTGTGTTGACCTGTGCCTGCTTGAGGCCACTTCCACCCCATAATTAAGTGAATTATCTCGCATTGGACAGTGCCACACATTCCCACTGGCGGGCAGAAGGCTTGCTGGCTGCTGGAGAAGCTGCACTGACAAAATGGCCTCTCTGTACATAGATAATGAGGCAGGGCCCTGACAGGTGGGCCCTGATTAGGAAGGACGGGTCCTGTGGTGGGCGGGGAGGCAGCACGCACACACTCACACACACACACACACACACACACACATACACACAGAGGCGCAGCGCTCACCCAGTCTGTCCCATTGCGGTAAACACACTCATCAGCGGTCGAGGCTGTCCCTGGAGAGGGAGAGCATGTTTGACATCATTAATTGGCTTTTTCAGTGCAAGGAGTCAGGGAGATGAAAAGCTTTATCAAGCTGAAATAATTAATTTTGCCCTCGCCACCCCGAATTCGCTGACACTTCACTTCTCTAATAAAATGAAGAAGGGGCAAAAATGACTCCTTTTTTCCCTCCCTGTCCTTTTTCAATCCCTCTATTAGCCTTTTTTTTCCCTCAGACTTGAGGAGACATATTTAATGGAGGTAATATGCGTTTTGTATTAAAACACAATTAAAAGGAGATTTAATTAACTTGAACCTGTATGAAGAGGGAAAAGGTTAGCTTTATCTCAACCACTTACAAAAGCCATAGATTAGAGGGCCACACTATGTGCCCAGTGCACCGTACATATTATTTCCAATTAATTCTAAATTACAGAGTAAATTATAAGGGTTTGATAATACACCATCAGAAGGTCTAAAACTTTAATCACTCTGACAATCTAGCTCAGCTCTGGTTGGATAATTAGTTTAATTAAGCTCTTTGAAAGGCACCCACTTGCTAAAGTTGTAAAAGTTTTAACTGCACCTGAACTTTGACAATGTGGCCAAGACGTAGGCGGAACTAGACAGGAAAAAGAGGGCAGCCCTGTCTGAAACCACCAATAGCTGTGAATACTCCAAGTCTGAAACCTTCCCTATCGAAGGGGACCTGCTGTACTCATTTCTAACTCCATGTTTACATTTTTAGTCTGTACCAAAGTAGCTTTGCTGGAGTCACAGTTCAACATAATACTTTGTTATCTTGTACTGGACCTTGGCGCAGCCCCTTTGGTCATCCACTGTTTGCAACCATAGGCTATACACAACCACCATGACGTCAGTCACTGGATTCTTCACATTTTGAGGCCTTGACTTTACCATCTTGGCTGCCACGCTGTTTTCTTGGAGTCACTCAGAGGCACTGCTTGCCACTAGGCAAGGCAGGCAACCCCTGGGTCAGTGGGGGCCCCTGAGGACTGACAAGCTTGAAACCACAGCTGTGGCAATGTGCAAAGTTTGCCGTGACAATACAAGAGATCTGACCTCCCAAAGGGGGCCCCACCTGACTCCACTTCACTTATTTATTTTCCTGGTTTTTATCATTCTTTAAATGTATGGATTTAAATTACAGTTTTTTGTTTATATTTATATTTTGAAAATACTTGGTTAGAAATGTAAATCTCTGACTTAAAAATTGTTTATATGTTGCAATTTTTTTCAGTTGATTATTTATAACATAGTGGGGGGCACTCCCTGTGAATTTCTGCCTTGGGCCTCCACAGATTCTAGAAGGACCACTGGAGTCACTAGTGACCATCTTTAGGTGTGATGATGAAGTTATCAGCTTATGTTAGCAAGCTGGATTCATTTAACACACAGACTCGCAAATAGAGCTAAATAACAGATCCAAAGGCACCAACAGCACAAGAACAGTTGAGGTGTTAAGGTCAGTAATTTGAACTAGCGGAGGTGAGGTCAGCGAGACACGTCCCTATTTTTAAGTCTTAATAAAATCCAAAAGGGTGAGTTATAGAAATATTTACTCCCTGCACAGCTTTTAAGGAGGTAGCAACTATCCATAGAAGTCAAGCATGGTTTTTTACCAGGTTGCAAACATGCTTTTTAATGCTGGAAAGTCCTTGTTCATTGACTTGTGTTTGGAGGCTGCCTCAAGCAGCCATTAGAGGAACTACAATTTGTTTGCACTTCCTCTTTTGCTATGTTTGTCATTACCAATGGTTGTCACTTATCTGAAACAAGTAGAAGTTTCTGATTTGGTATTTCTTGCAAATAGAGGGGTTGGAGCAGCAAGTGGGTGGGTCTTTTGTGCTCACAGCCACAGCTCTGTGCGTGAGATGACCATATAAGGGATATCTATTCTTGCTGACATCATACAAGAGTAAATAAAAAAAAAACACTTTTAAGCCTAAGCGGTTTGTGGATTACATGCACATCATCTGAAGTCATTATCTGAAACAATAGTACACCCACATTTAATATGAATATCTGACGACTATAAGACATTCCATATCAGTCAATCTTCCAATGAGTGTCAGACTGGCATTGATTTTTCTGCCCTGCATAAGTCATTGTAACGGTGCAGTCTTATTATAATATTATTATATTATCTGTTTATGGCAAAGAATTAGATTGCTGTCCCACAATAACCCACGCCAAATCCTTCTTCTTGAAGTTGAACACTGAGGTTCATGTGTTGTTAGGGAGATTCCACAAATCTTTGGTTTGAAAACACCTGAGAGTTACAGCCCACTGGGGAGCCCTGAGAACCACATACACTCAAGGGCCTTTTTTCTCTATTCTCATTCACACCACCAGCAGCAACACTAACATGACATAACAGCAAGTTGCTGGCTGGAGTTGCCACCACAATAACAAGGATGTCGTGATCAAAGCTGCATATTTTTTGTGTGTTGTAGGTTTCGTGTTGACAATGTAGTTGGGAAGGCAGAAAAATTAAGTGGCCCAAGGTGGTGGAGGAGGAGGATGCAGTTTAATGTGTCTCACTATCCACTTGCTGTAACAACATTAGCAATACACTACATGTGACAGAGACAGAAGAGCACTTTTTGTGTGGTCTTTCACTTTTGTCAAATCTGTTGTATTCTCTCCATTGGATGTAACAAACCTGGAATTCACTGTCAATCCATTTCTCCATCTTTTGTTCCATTTTTAGAGACAACTATTGCTTAAATAGGTGATCTTTGCATTAGTTTTTTTAATATAGTCATTGCCAGTGCCACAAACACTTACATCTAAGTCAACCACTGTATACTGTACGTACATCACAAAGGTTCCTCTTGTGTGGGATAATAGCTACTCTCAACATTTTCTGTCACCTATCTTATGGCAGTCTAAGGAGAGATGCCCAAGGTAAGAACCCTACAATATTACAAAGAAAACCCCAACAATCAGACAATTCTGTATGAGCAAGTGGTTGGCGACACTGGGAAGGAAGAACTCCCTCTTCACAGGAAGAGACCGCTGGCAGAACCAGGCTCAGGAACGGGCAGCCATCTGCCTCGACTGGTTGGTGGGGTGAAGGGAAATCAAGGAGAATAAACAAAAACATAGAGAGACAAGGACAACGCAAACCACAGGAGAGAGAAGACAAAATTTAATGACAAGCAGCAGTGGTATATGAATGCATGGGGTCGAGAAGAAATGCTGAGTGCATCATGGGAAGTCCCTCAGCAGCCTAAGCCTATTGCGCATAAGAAAGGGATGGTTCAGGATCAACTGATGAGGAAAACACACATATGAACATACTCATGAAGGCACCACTCTCAAAATGGCCAATACTCTTTAAATAACCCCGCCCCCAAATCTAACTAACCCTGCCCCCAAAACCAAAACCCCGCCCTCAAAAACCAGTCCTGCAAACAGAGAGGATCAACCACATCTGTTTTAAAAACATTAAAGAGAGCCAGAACCCAAGCCACCATCACACTTTGGTTCAAACAGAACAACAACCTGAAGAAACATTTAGACAATTAAAAATATAAGTATCTAATAGTTTGCATTAAAAGTACTTAAAAATTCCAAACAAACATTTGTGGATGGAGTGGAGGAGCTTTATAGATTCATGCAAAAAGTGACTACCTGTAAGTCAATCCCTCAGTAAAATACAGTTATACTTTCAAAATTACTTTTTAAATTTCCGCATCGCGTCCGCCTCCTCTGATGTTAAATAACAGCAACAATAAGAAGAACACCAGCTCTTACAGTCCTCCGGGGCCCTCTGCCATTTTACCCTACTGGAGCAATTTGAAGAATATGAAGAGACTGAATAATAGAGTCAACTCTTAAGCATGCACACACACACACACACACACACACACACACATACAAACACACACCGAGTATTCTCCGAGCCTTCTGTTGGGAGAACAGCGAGGGTTCTGCTTCACTTCCCAAGTGGAGAAGCTACATATTAAACCAAATTCATGTGTGTTTCGTCCGTGTGTGTGTGTGTGTGTGTGTGTGTGTGTGCGCGCATATGTGTGTTTTCCTCTCCTTTTCAGTACCTCTTTAGGCTACTGCCTCGCCTCAGCAGCTCTCAGATGTACACAATATTTACCCTTCTCATTCGTCACAGGCTTGCACTGTTATTGTGTTCGGTGCTCTGTGGCCTCAGTCTCCCACACTGTAAAAAATAAAAACTCTCTGCTATTACAAATAAACTATTGACACAACCTTCCATCAGGAACAAAAGCTGCTTTAGCAATATAACCTACATGACTAATAGCAGCTAATTTCATACACTTATAGCTGTAGCTATTTCGCCAAATGTTCTTTGATTAAAGTCTAACAATTATTCATGCTAAGATCAGAAGCCAATTAGGATAAATATGAGCGGCTTGTATAGAACTACCCCCATGGTAAATGTAAAGTGACTACTCAATAAAATGACTGGAAATTATTTATTTATGCTCAGTGTGTGTGCACCGGCGCTGGCAGTTTATTACTTTGAAACCACACAACGGCATGCAGCAATTTTAATTAAGACTAATTGTTTTCTTTATAGACGTGCTAAAGAAAGCTAATTAAATATAATGCCGGCAACATTTCCCATAAGGACAGACGCCGGTTTATTCAACGGGATAGCATCTTCACCCAACTTTTCCACTGTGAGCACTGCCACCAAACTTACTTGTAGTTATTTAGAATGTAAATGTTGAACAGTCGCCTTCCAAAATATAATTAGAAAATGAATAATTGCATCTTTTAAATACCTAGTTGTGTTTTGATTGTGTTTGCACTTTCATAAATCAAAGAATGCTGACTCATGCTCCTTTTTCTGCAACATTCCTCCTCACATCCACACCCTCTCAGTTGAAAGGAAAAACCACAGTCCTCTACTGTTGCAGCTCTGCTGGACTCACCAGGGGTTAAGTGCATCGTTGGTTCAACCTTGACAGAGATTGTTAACAGAGTAAAGAGGAATTTGCGACCAGGGATTCGCTCCAGAAATCGTCCACGGAAAACCTCTCAAAGCGCTGGGCTGCTGCCACCCCATTTGAATTGAAATGGAGTGGAGGTCCCAGCTCCTCTGAAGTACACAAGGCCACACTGATTCAGTTTTATGCTTGTCTCTGTAATCTTTTAATGTGTTAATAAACTACTTCTCACATGTGCTTCACATTTGCTTGGAAATTACTTTAATGTGCAAATGTGAAGTTTATTTGGTGTTTCAAAATGCTCAAAAGAAACACTGAGGTTTCCACAAAACAGCCGTACTGTCCGTCATAAAAATAAAGTGCTCGACCGGAAATCGCTCACGTAAAAATTCCAAAATTTACCAAACCACCAGCCCACATGGTCCACATTCCCATCATGGGCCATGTTGCAGAGGGGTTGTATTCAAATGCAAACATGTGGTTTCTACTGCACGGAGTGCAGCTGCAGTGTAAACCGTGAGGGCATTTTGAAAACAGAGGCTGTACACCAGCTGCGCATTGAAGCTTTAAACACACCAACGTGAGGTCACATTTTTCTATTAATAAGGGGTCAGCAAAGTGTTGGGACTTTATCTTTACAGATTAAGAAATTAAAAAAACATGAGATATCTTGATATCTTTATTGTAAAAACTCTGTGTTCTTTCCATACCTGAATAACAGGTATGTTGTGTTATTGCTGGGTTTTAGCACTGCGTGTCAAATTACATACTTCCAAACTTACACTTATTATTTTTAGGGCACAGTCACAGCTACATGCAGTACACAAGTATCCCACCCATGGTGGTTTGATTACAAATGAAAACCTGAGTGTGGAATGATATACACTTTGATGGCCACCATCTCGACTACGCAGTGGAAGATGATGGACCACCAGCCAAGTTTTAAGGCAGCAGCTGGTGACACAGATGCCAATGCTAGCTATATTTTTAACAGGCATCAGCATAACGTGTTATGGCATTGTTTGGTGTTCAAGTGTGTTAAACTGTCAACCTCACTTTAGTCCTATATGTGGCCAGAGGCACAACAAGTTGTAAATGTTCAAAATATGACAACTAGTGTGAATGAAGGTCAAATGCTGAAAGAGAACATCTGGGATGGAATTCATGCAGCTGACAATCACTCGCAATTTACAGGTTATTGTTATGTGGGAGTACAGAAAGAAAGTGAAGTCACTGGTAATGCACAAACCAAAGAGAATTAAAATCCACTGAGAAGTCATGGAGGATCACAAACAGTCATATCCAGCCTTTGCATAGGTTAAGACATTATTATGCCATAAAGATATCTAATGACGGCAATACTATGTAGTTGGCAGAGGGGCTCACACAAAGACTGATTTCATGAACATCACAATCCAGACAAATACTCTAAAGAGGAACCATTTTTGGAAAAATAGAAAAGTGTCTCTAAAATGAGAAATGTGACACTGAACTTAAACATGGTTTGGGTGAAGCCCCACTGGGTGATCACTGTGTGCAAATAATAAAAATTGGGCCAAAACTGTAGAAGGAGTAGTGATTCTTGTGACTTGTGGATAGACTGATGGACACCTTACCATGGCATTCATCCACTGGTCCTTTACCTAGGTGACGACTCATTCTGTTCAAGTTTTACTAAAATCTGACCAATACTCAAGGAGGAGTAGCAATTCTTGTGAAAATGGAAAAGTGACTGTAAAATGACAAAAATTATCTTGACCAAAATCAAGATTTCCATATTGGATCAGTCAAGGCCCAAGATAACATCAGCACAGTTTGGGTGAAGACCCACTGGGGATCATTGTGTGCAAGTTTTGCGAAAATCTGACCAAACCTCAAGGAGTAGTGATTCTTGTTAATTGTGGATAGATGGATTCACATCTCATCATGGCATTAGCCCACTTGTCCTTCATCTGGATGAGCTTAAAACTGTCATTTCTGATATTGTACATGTTCTGTTCGATTTCAGACAATACCCGATCAAAGGTGAGGCAATACGCAAAAAAGTATTAACACAGAAGTATCCGAACAGAGATATGTATGTCTCTTTTTGGAAAGTTTTCTGTTGATTTGTTCATCTACTGCCCAGTTTCTCTTTCAGGATGTTTGAAATGAGCCTGAAACAAATGCATAATTACAGCCGTGCCTAAGGAACATCAAGCTGTCTTGGAGATGTTATGACAGTG
Organism: Etroplus canarensis; assembly: GCA_015106775.1. NCBI lineage: Eukaryota > Metazoa > Chordata > Actinopteri > Cichliformes > Cichlidae > Etroplus > Etroplus canarensis. Next base: position 5,524 of record VUQH01070790.1, on the reverse strand, counting down.
AGTGTATTAATTACCTGCTTGTAGTTAAATTAGAAAGTTAATACTGCTTTCATATATGGAGTGGCGCTTGAGGTTGATTATTGCTGCTACATGATTGCTGTACATAAAATGGTTTACAGAAAAGCAATGAAGCAATTTCTGACAGATTTCAGGATTAAAATAAAATCTTTGATTTTAATACTTCTAAGATTTAACATTTATTTTTTCTTCTTGTTTTGGTAAAGAATGTCGTAAAGTGGATTTCATGATCAATGAACAAAAATGTAATTCATTAAAATTTTAAAATAATAACACTTATTCATTATTTTAGTGCTCACCTGAATATATTTTCATCAGTGTGCATGTCTGACAATATGCACCAATTAACAACATACAGTGGGACTTTTCTTTAATGAGAAAACAGAAAGTGGGAAAAGAAACTATTCAGCAACAAAAGAAAGTCAGTCAAATGAAAGATAACTTTGTAGAAGCCAGCAAAAATATAAAGGGTATGTTGCTTTAAAACACCAATAATGATGGGAACACAATATGCAGATGTCAAATAATAGCAGTTCAATAATTTTAATTGAACATCAGTAAAAAAAAAATGATTCTGTTTTAATTTGTAGTGTAACACATGTGTGCATACATGTTGGGGACAGTTAGCTTAGCTCTGTCCAAATGTCATACTATAACCCTTACAGAAATCGTTCTTAAAAACTTTCTTGGTGAGTCTCTTTTCTTTACTCTAAATATGAAGCTATAACTAGTTAGCATTTAGCCTAGCTTAAGGAGTCTCCTCGTTATGTAGCTTTACAAGCAAAAGGTTGCTGGTTTGTTTCCAGGTGGGGACACAAGCCCCTCTCACCATGGCGGGTTGTGTCAGGAAGGGCATCTGGTGTAAAACCTCTGCCAAATTACCAATCTGATTAATATGCTGTGGCGACCCCTTGGGGAGAATACAAGGGAGCAGCTGAAGGTACGTTTAGCCTAGCTTAACATAAAGTCTGGATTGAGAAAAACTGTAAGCTTGGGACGTCTTTTCTGTTTACTAAACATCAGTCAGTGAACAGACTAGTGAACAGGAATTTTTTTTACACTGTAACCTGGCCTAACCCCCCTTAGGGTCAGGGTTAGCCTGACAAGCAAGTAAAAATGCATAGTTTTTAAATGTCGATTTCTTCAAGGTTTTATGAATTGCAAGCAGTGATAATGAGCATCATTTTGTACAGAGAGGAGGAGAAACTTTCATTACTGGATGATCAGCCTGTGATGTAAGAAAATTAAGATTAATTTTGGCTTGGCAGAAAATAGCCACATCCTCTGTGGCCTCCATGTCCACGCTGGGTGACGGCTGCTAATTGAAAAAGAAGAAATAATTACTGTCTTAAAAGTGATAGAGGAGACACTGGGGACTCTGGGAAATATGGGACTCCCGCTGGGACGTGAGAGTCCCAGTGGGATTCATAGGCCCCACTGGGAATTCCTCTGTTGTCACTCAGTCGGCACTCGTTGGGACTCACACATATGCACACAGGTATTTCACATCTACTTCTGCCTTTGTGTAAATACATGGACCCTTTTTTTAAACTCAGGAGTACCTGGAATGCAAAATTATTCTTCATATTCACAGCAGACCAACACAGACACACTGTAGTCCTGGGGGACGGGGACTAGAATAACCCCACCAGGCTGTGCTGTGTGTGTGAGTGCCGATAACAAATGGCGATGGACTGGCGGCTCTGTGGTGTTGTCTGAGGAACAGTTGGTCCTCTGACCATCCTCATCAGCAGATTTCAATTGGCAGTGCAGTCTAGCATGAAGACCCTAATCTCTCTGCAGACAGTTATTTACATTTATTACCCTGCTAAGGAGGCACAGGACACATAAAACACATACAAATATGCAGATATGCGAGGTCCTAAAATATTCACTGGACTCAGACCGGTAGAAATTCAATATAATATGTGCTGTTACCGTTCCTTTCTGGTCCCAAATGATCAAGAGTTTAACTGTGAACAAAACACACAGACTGGACGAAAACTGAGTTGATGGGAATGCTCGGTCCATCCATCTTGTTTTGCAGACACTCGACTCGCCCCTTTTGATTTTAAGTTGGCCCCACCTCTTATCTCCCATGCCAAACAAATCCGTCTCATAGAAATGAAATCAATGCACCAATCACCAAAGGGTAAAATGTAGAAATTAAAAGACTTTCCAAATGGGTTTTTTTTTTGCAGCACATTCGGTCAGGTTTGAAAGCACTTTCTAGCCCTGAAGACGTGCAAAAGTGTGGCGTATGGATCCTTTTTTGCTGTTTTCCGCACAGAAGAGAGTGAGATCAGTGCACAGTGTGTGTAAGGCTGTGGGGCTGTGTGTGCGTGGATCCAAAGCAGCGGCTACAAGTGAGGGATTTGCGTATAATCTGCAGAAGAGCACTTTCTAGCGGCGTCTTCAGAGCACAGCAGTAAAGGCTCAGCGGGAGCAGACTGCTTCTCAGTCTGTTGTCTGTCGCTGCTTCACCCCAGCAGCCGGGCTTTTCTCTCTCTCTCACTCACACACACACACACACACACACACACACACACACACACATTCACACACACAAATATGTATCTGAGAGCAGGCTGTCTTTTCACAGCTACAACAAACACTCTACTTGCGACATGCCGCTACATGGGAGACGCCACAAATAGCCGACTGGTTTTGGAGAAAACATGTTTTGATGTGGAGAACTTGTCACGGCAGTGGTCTGGATTCTGTGAGGTTCTATTATAAGAATAACTGAAGCCAACTTCTACTTCTTTTGTTTTGTGTATGACTAAATCAAAATTGTCCATCTTCCCTTTACATTTTCATTAGTTTCACATAAGAGAATTTCTCTCTGTAAACAAAAAGAGTTTATCAGATGTGAAAACACTGCACTCTAATTTTACCTCTTTAAAGTGTCATTTAGTATCCATTACAACGTCATCAAACCTCATTGACCTCAGGACTAGAGGCAGGGTTAGTCTTCAATAGCACCCCCCCCCCCAGCCTTTACAATGGGAAACAATAGGACCAAATGGCCTGGCTGTTTGCATCCACAACAACAGACCACCAGCATCTACCATCCATCACAGTCAGGATACTCCCGGTGTCCCGGATGGTTTGGACGACATGACTCACTATTTAGAGCACCACTGTATATTTTGCAGTCGGTCATGGCGTGTGGTAAGATTGCTTCTGCAGCGTTGCTTTGTTTCCCCCAAGTACTTTTTGTGAGATACTCTTTAAAAACATGACTTCCACAATAAAACACTTTTATTTCTACTATTTATACAGGATGTGCCACAAAAACAGATTAGGTCAGTTACGAAAAGCACCTACTAATAATAATTTGTTTCCAAAGAATTTTTAAAAAGTTTTCATTTAAGACTCCAGCTGTGTTTAACTTTAAACAGCATTTTTTCCTGGTTCAAATGGGCCTTGGTGGGAGGGTGACGATGCATGTGGTCAACATAAACCAATGGCAAAGCGTTTGTGTTCCCAAACCTCTTTCGGAAGGTCAAAAAATAAACATTTTGTTCATTTGGTATTTGATATTATGAGTTTTTTTTTAATCTGTATGAACTGTTTTCCACTAAATAAAAGATTTAAACTTTGACCATGTCACCAGGGTTGCATTTGAACCACATGCTAAAAAATAATTTTAAAAAATCATACTTTCAGAAACAATGAGAAACATTGTATGGACAAAAGTATTGGGAAAAGTGGAAGTATTTAGAAACCACAGCAGCTCAGCAACAAAGTTAGAGAGTGGGGTTGTCGAGTACTCAGGTGCATAGTGCACGCAATTCAATGACACTCTACTGACTCAATAACTGCAGAGTACCAAACCTCCTCTGGCTTTAACAAAGCACTAGGAGCTTCATGGCTGAGCGTGCATGCCTTACATCACCAAATACAGTGCCAATCACTGGATGGAGTGATGTAAAGCACACCACTACTGGACTCTGGAGTGTTGGAACTGTGTTTGAATCACTCTTCTCCATCTGGAAGTCTGATGGACAAATCCGGGTTTGGTAAACGTTACCTGTCTGACTGCTAAAGTGCTGTGGAAGCAGAATAAAGCAATGGGGTTGTTTTTCTGGTGTTAGCCTGGGCTCCGTAATTCCAGTGAATGCAAATCGTAATGTTTTAGCTCACCAAGACATTTTGGGCAATTCCATGCCTCCAGTTTTATGGGAACAGTTTGGGGATTCCCTTGTGCCCCAGCAAACATGGGAATCCATAAAGGCATGGTTGGATGAGTTTGATGTGATGTGCAACTCCATGTTAATCCTGATAGTTTTAGAATGGAATGTCACAGAAGTTCTTGTAGCCCCGGCAATATGTAGATGACCCAATACATTTTGTCCCTACTGTCACAGTCCTTTAGTTAGAACAGTGGTTCTCACCTATTTTTAAGTAAATTTCAACACAGATCCTTTTTGAAGAAATTCCAGGGTGAGGGACATGCATTTTTGGGGCGCAGTTTGTTTTTTTTTCCTTCTGAACAGGGATATGCCAAAAAAAAATATTTGGAGAACTAGATGATGATATAGGACTTCCATTTGGGTATGAATGTCAGGGTCCCCTTTCTCCGTGGTTCTGACCTGTCCTCCTCTCTCTTTCTGTCTCTCCTCTGTCAGGCATGAGTGTGAGCAATTAACAGTCATGCTTTGTCCTCTCCAGTGCCTGCTTTGCCTGCCCGGACTCCTTGGAGAATCCTGCCCTATGAACCAGGACTCTGTATATAGTTTAAGAACTGGACCTTGCACTATCATAGCCCTCAGAATTCTCTTCCAAGAAGGACTCTCCTCATCTAACTCACTCTGCCTTTCACCCAAGACTGCCTATATAGACTCTAAATACAGTTGTCATCATTAAAATCATCTTTTGAGTTTACTGCAGCACACCGTAACAATGAGTTTGGTCTTTTTGCCAATATGTTTATTGTCTTTTTCAAAAATTTTTCACAAACACATAACATATACACATTAAACACAAACTGCATACCCTTGCATCATTTTTCAATTCAAATAAACGTAGTGAAATTGAATTAATAAACAAATTAAGAAGGAAATTTTTTTTTAAAATAATAAAAATAAAAATAAAAAAATAAAAAAATAAATAATAAAAATATTTTAAAAAATTTTTAAAAAGGGAGGGAGGGAAGAAAGAAAGAAAGAAAATGAGGGCTACATTTTACAGCATTTGCAAATCATTTCAGAAAAATCTAGCACTTTCATTCGTCATGATATTCATATATGGTTCCCAGAGTTTATCAAAGTCTTTTCGTTTGCCCTTGGCAATGTATGTTAATCTTTCCAGTCCAATACATTCAGAAAGTTCCTTCATCCACATTTTCATTGTAGGAGCATCCATACTCTTCCAGCATAGTGCAATAGCTCTCCTGGCTTGTAGAAGTCCAAAGTCCAAAACTGCATACTGTTTCTGTGTTTGTAGAAAGTTCTTTGAGTATATTCCAAGCACACATAGTTTAGCATTTAAAGGGACTTGT
>VUQH01070788.1:0-15896 GCA_015106775.1 Etroplus canarensis | reverse complement strand
CTGTTAACATAGGGCTTCCTTTTGGCACAGTACAGTTTTAACTGGCATTTGTGGATGTAACTACGTATTGTGGTACTTGACAAAGGTTTGCCAAAGTAGTCCTGAGCCCATGTGGTGATATCGCTTATAGACGAATGACGATTCTTGATGCAGTGCCGCCTGAGGGATCAGAGATCACGGTTGTTCAGCTTAGGCTTGCGCCCTTGTCCTTTACGCACTGAAATTCCTTCAGATTCCTTGAATCTTTTAATTATGTTATGCACTGTTGAAGGTGAAATATCCAAATCTCTTCCTATCTTTCTTTGAGGAACATTGTTTTTAAACATTTCAATAATTTTCTCACGTCTTTGTTGGCAAACTGGCGATCCTCAGCCCATCTTTGCTCCTAAAGGACTAGACCTTTCTTGGATGCTGCTTTTGTACCAAATAATAATTACAATCACCTGTTGACATCACATCATTATTTAACCAATTTACCTGATTACTAGCCCTAAATTGCTCCTGTCCCAACCTTTTTTGGAATGTGTTGCAGTTCTGAATGACAGGAAAGGATGTATATTAACAAATGAAATGAAGTTGACCAGACAAAACATGAAATATTTTGTGTTCATATTATCTGCAATGAAATACAAGTCAAAATAAATTTAGAAATCACTATTTTCTTTTTTTATTTGCATTTTCCATACTGTCACAACTTTTTCTGATTTGGGGTTGTATCTGGCAGTCTGATGGATCAGTCTGGGTTCAGCAAAATCCAGGAGGATGTTACCCGTATTGTGCTGACTGTAATGCTATGGAGTTAGCTTTCTGGGTTGGGCCTGGAGCCCTTAGTTTCAATGGAGGGAACTCTGGATGCTTCAGCTTACAAAGCTGTTCTGGACAATTCTGTGCTTCCAACTTCATGGACAAAGTAAGTTCCATAAAAGGTATGGTTGGAGTTTGGTGTAGGAGAAATTGCCCTGACTTCACCTTCATCCAACACCTTTTGTCATGAGTTTCTAAAGGATCCAGATACAGACCACGAGACAGGGAAACATTTGAAAGGTTTATTAGAGCAAAGGAACAGATTAAGGTTTTGGAGTTCTGGAGACTTCTGAGAGCGAGCAGGCAGGTTATCAGGTTCTTCCTGGGAGTTCCGGAGGTGTTGTGACACGAATAGATTACAGGTTTCTCTGAAAGAAAGCACGAGACAGCTGGGTTATTACTCGGAAGGAAGAAGGACAATAGGTTCAACATAAAACATGAGGTTACCACTGGAGGTAGCTAACAATCTGACGAGGATGCAGGTGAAGAATCGGGTCTTAAGTATTGCGGGAGTTGATGGAGATAGGATGCAGGTGTGTCCACCACAGGTGGAGATGACGAGACCCCCCAGGAAGAACCAATCCAGGAGTGAAGCAAGAGACAACGGGGGAGGGGCAGTGACACAGGCCATGACACCTTTGGGATGAATTAAAATGGAAATTACAAGCCAGACCCTCAGGTCCAAAATCAGTGCCTGACTCAAATGCTCTTCTGAATGAATGCACAAAAATTCCCCACAGACACACTCCAAAATCTTGTAGAAAGCCTTCCTGGAAGCTGTTATAGCAGCAGGGGGGGGGGGGCAACAATGGGATGTCATAAAATCTCCTGTAGTGTGTGGGTGGCCCAATACTTTTATTCATGTAGTGTAGGTCCAAAGCAGGAGCAGATCCACTAATGTTTCAAATGTTATGTATATGACCTAAGATCAGAGCTGAAGAAATATGAACCAACAGAACTATTTGACATAAATACCCAAGTTATATGTTCAAAATAAATACTCTGCAAGCTGTACAATACTGTAGTTGCAGTGTGGAAGAAGCTGCCCATTCTGTAGGGTTTTTTGCCACTGCAATTTGCATAATTTAGAATAATTTTCCCAGAAGTTTGCTTGGCAGAATAAAGCGATTTGGCATTAGTTATAGAGGAAATATTTTTTCTTTTGATACAGTTCCTGTCAATTCATTCCAAGTAATTGTTATTGTAGTACAGAAAGTCTTTGATTCAGTCCACAGGCAAGAACATGAAAATAAAATTTCCAATGATAAATGACATATGAATATTCACATGGATCTAAATAGAGCAGGTCTTTTGAAACAGATGATTATTGTTATTCATAATTATTATAAAAGTATAAATTATAATGGATAAATAAATGCATTATTTATTTCTAGATACTATGACAACTTTGCTTCTATGGGTGGACACATTCATTAAAGAATAAGAGTGACCAACCTTCAAGAATTGAAAGCATTTTTCAGGATTTACTGAGCATAATCTTTAGCTTTCACCTTCTGTCACACAGTTTAAAAATAGCCTTTGAAGCACAAGAGTCATAACTGACTTCTGTCATTTATGTCCAGAGGCATGTATGTCAAAGGAGCAGATATTCTCTAATGCAGTTTGTCATCTTTTGTACTGATTATACAAGCAAGAGCACTGAATGTCCATCCTAGCCTTGGTTGTGCTACAACTACCAGTCATCTAACATCATGTGAGCAAATAATAAGCCCTGGTGGCCATAACTCTTGGCTTAACTTTTTATGCCAGATAGATAAGTCCAAGCATTTGCACACACCCCTGGTTTATCTCACTTGTGCCATTGTGCATCCCGAAACAAATGAAAGCATATGCTCACACTGGGTAAAACATCTGATGCAAAATGATTGCAGATGGATGCAGCATGGCACTAAGTCAAAGCAGAGGACGGAATAGCCACAAAGGAGACGTGAGTAATCAGAGTGGAGAAATGTCACTTTGGCTCTTGTCGCCTTTTGTATTGATTGGATAGAGACATAATTAAAGGGGACAGCTGTGCAATCAATAACAAATCCCTACACTCACCCATGGGCAGGACTGCAGACCACCCTCTTAGCATCATCTCTCTTTGTCAGTCACATAAAATACACACACACACCTCTTGGTGGTAGACTCAGGAGTGGTGATTCGGAGCGTGACCGAACGTGTCATGCAGTAGAAGCAGACGTTATGTAAGAGAGTCATCCCCGCTTGGCTTGCTCTCTCTCTTTCTCTCTCTCTCTTACTCATTGGCTCTCATCTCCAAAGGGTAGGAGTGAGGACTCAGCAAAAACAGCCAGAAAACACCCATGAACAGCTCGTGTTAGATCTCAAAGCCTCCCACGTGCTCTCATCACCTCATGGTTTCATATGTTGTCTTGGCTCATATCAACACCTTGGCCAATTGGTTGAATCATAGTGTGAAAACTACAGGGAAGAAAAGGAGGATGCCAGTGGGGAGGCACAACAGATGTGTTGAGCACAAATTACAATGCTGAAACTGTGAACTTACAAATGCGCCTAAGTGTGACTCTTATTTTAGCTTGTTATTTTGAGAAAGTGGCTCAAAAATCAACCAAAACTGGAATGGACCTTTGTGCAGCAAAATGTGACACATACACACAACTAATAAACAAATATACCAATATTACAGAAAGAAAGGGTAAGGAATTCGTAATGTTGCTTGCTATAAGATGCTTTCTCATTAACTGACTATCCCTACTACAAGAATAGGTTATACTCAGGTTTAAATTCTCCAGTCAGCATGCTGAAGGCTCCAGCATGGAACTGCATTGGTGCTACAGAGAATTTTGCAAAAGCACACACCTCTTGTAGGTGACTGTTGCCACTTGAAGGCAGTGTCATAAATATGTTAACCAAAAATGTTGGCTACTTTTGTCCATGTTTGTGCTGCTAGACAGGACAGAATTTACATTGAACAATGTATTGTTTTTATGTGCAGCAAAACTTAGCATTAAAAATAAAGCTGTTTATTGCAGTCATTTTTTGTGCTCCTCATCTGCACTTCTTGGTTCTCTATTTTTTTCCTCTCTAGTTGTTCCCTTTCCCTTTGAAATCAACTTTTCAAGGAATGTACACAAGGGTATTCATAGCCTCTGCATGAAGGCACTGGCCTAAATGAATGAATGTGCTAGTAATCTGTACGTGTGGATTAATCTGCATTGGTAATTTGGTAGAGGTTTTATGCTGGATGGCCTTCCCGACACAACCCTCCATGATGAGAGGCGCTTGTGTCCTCACCTGGAATCGAACCACTACGCGAAATTAACTTTGTTGTGGTAAAGTGAAACTGACTGTCACTCTTTCCTTTCCTGTTAACACCAACTTTTTAACCAGTTAGTATTCAAGTTAGGCATAGCGTCCCTGTCATTAGTTTTTTAGAGGACTGCATGCAAGTGCATCTCTGTAGCCCCTTCTTTGGTTGAATTCCTATAACCTTTCTCTCCATATTGAGCTACACAAATGGGTACCAACAAAGAACACTAAATCAGCTTTGACATCCTCATAATGACACTGCTGATGTAAAACAGAAATAATTAATGTTTGTGTAAGAATTTCAGCACAGTAGTGTTTATTTTAATGAGAAGAAATAATTTGACAAATGTGAACATGATTTGTTTTAGACGCAGAGTTTGAGTAAGAAATTATTTGGCAGCAAAACTTAGATGAAGCTATAGTGTATAGTATTAAGACTCCCAGCAAAGCACCTTCAGCTGCTCACTTGTATTTTCCCCAAGGGGTCACCACAGCAGATGAATTTGCACCAGATGCAATCCTCCCATGGTGGGAGGGGCTTATGCCCCCACCTAGAACTGAACCAGGGACCTTTCCCTTGTAAGGCAAATGTGTAAAACACTACACTGTGCACACAGCAGAGAAGAGTTCCAACAATGATAAGGAAATGGGACAGGACTCCCCTGGGGTCTAGACGCTGGTGATGGAGATGGAGATGAAGCAAGTGGAGACTTGGATGAAGATCTCAGAGTGACCAGGATGAGGTGGAGATGAGGATGAGGCAGGCTGCTCAAATTAGAGTCTGAAAGGCAAAATGGCAAAAGAGCACTAAGATTTAAAGCATGTGGAACAGATGATAATTGGCTCAGAGAAGCTGGGCACAATCATGACTCGGCTCAAGTGATGATGATAGTGGAATTGAGTTTAACAGCGTTGGAAAACAGAAGCGATGTAAAGAATGGACACACAGGAATGCAGGCTGATGAGTGAATGCAGATCCTCTAATTGGCACTAAAACACATAGTACGGCAGATGCTATTAATGTCATTAGGTTTGCAGGTACACCGTCATAATCTAAAATGCTGATTATTTTTGATGCCAATTATTGACCAGAGGAAAAGTTTAGGGATATAAAAGGTGTTTAAAACCACCATTATTTAAAAATTCCACTACTGATGCACAAAATAAATGCCACTTCACAATTTCAGTTGTGGGAGTCCCTTAAAACAATTGTCACCCTCATGGTAGCACTGGAGTGAAAGTCAGGATAATGTCAAAGTCATGATTATTTTGCTGGGTGCAATGGATATCTGTACAAAGATTCACTTGCTGAGATACTGTTGAAATATTTTAATCTTAAGTAAAGCAGCAAACTGAGAAACAGAGATCTCCCTAAAGCCATCATTATCTTTTAAATGGTTAACTGAAGTGTCAAGGTTTTAAAGATTGTCAGGTCAGCACTGAATGCTGCTGCCATATTCCCTGATAAACACAAAATGCTGTTCAATTTGAACAAAATTCAAATGTATTCAAATCCATTGACAGTCTGATCTTTTAGCCCATGTTAGGCACCCTGTTAACATACTGGTCAAGCACAATTGGGATCAGTACTCAGTTGGTGTGCCTTGTGCTTACACAAGCTTATTGTATTACAACCATCTCAGCATGCGAAGTAGAGCAGAATATTTATTTAGGGATCATCTGTCTACAATGCATTAAAGACCTAATGTATTAAATATCCAACAGTAGGGAGAGCACTGTATATTTAAAGGTAGGGATTGTAACAGTTGGAACGACTTTACAATATCTCCATGAGATAATACATTTGCAGGGGATAAGCTGAACTTCTGTAGAGTTCCCTTGGTACTACTCGCTGCATGTATTTCTTGGCAAAAGCAGGAAATAAGATCTGATCTTTTTTAGCAAAAGCTGTTCGGCCATAGTTTTTGTCCTGCACATGAAGAGAGGTAAATTATCTTCCAACCCACAATTCCAAGAGCAAGTGACATCAGTGTTCACTTATCAGTGTGTGTTTGTGGAGTCTACTGTACATCTGGGGTACCCCCTGGGGTAAACAGTGGCTCTATAAGCTCCTTTAGCAGGAGATAACTCTATGAGTAGATTAGTTGGAGGTTTGAGGCCGGTTACACCCTCTGTCCTGCCTCTGTGCCCAACGGTCAGTCATACTGTGGATCAAAAACACTAAATCCCTGCTAGATTCAGGCTACAATGTCAGAGAGTGACACTCAGATCAACACCCCCCCACCCCCAGAACTCACACAAACGCAAACAGACAATACAAAATACAGAGCTGCATGTACACACAGAGAGATATATACGTGGAAAACTCTGTTCATACAGTAAGCTTTGAGGATACAAAATATTTCATGCACATTACTTCTTCCAGCACTAAAAAAAAGAATCTTGGCTTTGTTAAAATAATATGCAGGGTTTCTTAGTTTAAGAAAAGTGCTACAGAGTCCCACATTTCCACATTAAAAAACCAACTTTAGAAAGAGTAGGAATTTAAAGGATTTCTCTGGCAAATTGTTCTCCTTTACTCTTATTGACTGAGACTATTCTGTGTTTCCATATGTTCCGTTCACTAACATTGGCCAATGTCTAAATCAAAAATGTACTGTAGAAGATGTAAAGGCTTTAGCTTTTCCCCTGATGCCTTACTTTTGTGACCATTTGTTTTCACTCTGGCTGACTCCTGTGCAGTGTGTGCTTTTAGGAAGAATTCACGTTGGTTGAAGAGGTGATAAATGATTATTGTTATTCATTTGTTATATTTGAACTGAACAGTTGAGTTGAGCAATACTGGATTACACTATAAAATGCTGTAGTAAGTTTGTTTTAAATTGAATCAGTTTGCTTTTTTGAATTACCCCATTTGTCAGCATTAATTTGACAAAGCAGATCTGGTTTTGGGATATTTTGGATTGTAGAAGCAGAAGCCACAATGCATAGAGTGAGCCAATAGAGTGAGCTTTAAATTATGTAAAAGAAACATGGTAAAAACCATCCATTGTACAGAAGTTAACATTGTTCTCTAACGTTGGAAAAGACACATTCATACATAGACGCATACAGTATGAATAGTACATACATGCTAGCTTAATCTGAAATAATCAGCAGTAATGTACCTTTATTGTGTGTTCAAAATATGTGTGGGTCTTAATTGCAGCTGCTCTAACAGAGGCATTTCTCAACTTTGGGACTTTATCTTACAGGTCCTTTTAGACATCCTCTCACAGGTTACCCATACATGGCTGATCAAGCTTTGTTTGCAGCCTTTATCTACATCTCCCTTTGCTGTTGTTTCAAGCACCTTCTTTATGCCCTTATTAAACTACTTCCAGATTTTCATTATGTAGACCTATGACCATTTCACAACACCTTCTTAAGGTTTGCTTGACAGGACTGGTTGCTCAGCCTAGAGGCTCCAAGCACTGGGAGGTGCTACCGGGTCTGCCTTGCATGTACTGTAGGATGGCCAGATGTCCCTCTTAATGTGAGACTGCGCAGCCTTTTTATCCCTGGTCCTCCAGCCCAATATGTTGAGACAGTGTCCCACATTTCAACTGGCTCTGCAGGACATGCGTTTTCAAAAAGTCTGGCTTTTACACAATGCAAGTGCAGAAAGAAAAGCCTTTTTATTACAGTCAAATGAAGGTTAGCCAGTTTAATGCTCATCAGGGAGTGTTAGTTGCCAAAAAGTCCCAGATTTTGCAAATTTTGATAAATACAATAGAAACTACCACAAAGAAAGAAGTTTGATTCAAATGTAAAATATTTAACCTTTACATGCTAAAAATGCCAATCCATAAACCCGCACATTTTTAAGTTAGTTAACTTGTGCTTTAGTAATGCACATTCTTACTACTCTTATACATGCACTTATCCAATGGTGTTAGGTGTTAATACAACTGGTGCCGATACGAATGGTGTTGAATTCTGGTTCAATGACATTAGTAATGGTGTTGTCATATTTTTAGGTATGCCAGTGCCACCCCATGCTCTCCTTCTAGAACTGGCAAATGGACTGGTACTTATATGGTGCTTTTCTACTCTGAGCACACAAAGCATTTTCTAGTAGAAGCTTCATTCACCCACACACACATATATTCTATGCCTTTAAGTGCAACCATCATGCACACATTCATGCTCAGATGGACACATCGGGAGCAATTTGGCATTCAGTGTCTTGCCCAATGACACTTCAGCATGCAGACTGGAGAAGGCAGGGATCCAACCACGGTCCTTCCTGTTGGAAGAAAAAACGTTCTATATTCTGAGTTACAGCCACACCATAGGCAGAAATGTCTCTGCTTCTTTTTGACTATTTTTATGAAAGAGGGTTAAACAAATAAAAGAAATAGGAATAGCTGTACTTACTGTAACCAACTTTTTCAGTGCTGGATGGAAATTATAAAAAACTTTCAACCCCTAAAAAGAAATTTAGATGACTGATCTGAGGACCATTAGAGAAAAAAATAAGTGGGTTTTACTTTTCATGCCCAAACTTAAGACTGATCATTCTTTTGCATCATTTGAACTAATAATTATATACCTTTTTAACCACGGTGGCAATTATGTTAAGTCACAACCAGCTTTTTTTTTTTATTTTTTACTCAGTGTACCAGCAGGGTGCTGGGGATTGCAATATAAAAGTGCTTGCCTAAAATAAAATATTTGCTTGTACTTTTATTCATCTCATAGGCATAAACAGTGTGCTTGAAGCAAGCCATTTATCTATATGACATTTTTCTTCATAAGTCATGAGCTTACATTTTTAAGCTCACTTACATAATGGGATTACTTTCTATATTCTGTAACCTTTCATATATGTAGAGGCCTGCTATTTTAAATGCACTTGTTTTATTTAGAAACCAAAAAAACAAGACCTGATAAGAAATGGGCACATACTGTATGCTGTGGCCTGTTATCATTCACATGCATCCATCCATTAGCTATACCAGCTTATTCTTTAGAGGGTTAAAAGAGTTATTATAGATTCAAAAAGATAATCTGAATTTCAAATTTTACGCAGAAACATATCTGATCACATTTGGCATGGAGGTATTTCCAAACGATAATACAGTCTCAATGCTCGCTTGCAACTTGTGTTAAGCACAGTGTCCTTTCCAGTAAATTTGAGCACGGCTTGAGAGCAAGATGAGTTGGTGGGCCGGGGCTGGTAACATGTTGTGATTGGGTAATGGGCCTAATGTCCCATGCAGTGCTTATCCTGCCTCCCAGATGGATGATGAAGTGGTGATGGGGGGAGGGGAAATGCAGGGGTGGGGATGGGGTTCCTTCACCCAGGGACTAAAGAGGAAGAAAGCACTTGGATACTGTTCATGAATGAAGAGATGAAGCATTCAAAGATGTTATTTGTAAACTGTTTGTTGGCGTATCAAGCATTTCTTTTCCTATAACTAAATCTTTCTCCACAGTGCAAATATACTATAGTTTTAAAAATGGAACCACTACTGGAAGTACTGCCCATATGTGACCAAAACATGCAGTTGTAGAAGGGATTCTAGTTCAGCCTTCTTATTCTCAGAAAGAGTTGCTCATATTTCCACATATTGATTGAACTGCCACAGACCACAAATAGTTGAAATGACCCCTTTAACAGTAAGAATTATTCTCCAATCAGGCCAGCCATAAATAGACTCCTACAGAGCATCAGCTGAAAGTAGATTTGCGTGATTGCCTGTGTACAGAGCCAAAACATTCAACAAGTACTTGCAGGCAGAGAATAAGCATCATCTGAGAATTCTTTTTGAAATTTGTTCCAGGAGGCTAGGTGCCAATGACTTGCTCTCTCAAAGGCCTAAGCCTATCTTCTGCTGGGGATGTGCTCTCTCACCCAGAAGTGTAAATTCACACAAATCTGTGTGAATGAAAGGTGATAGGGGAAAGAGGGCAAGGGAGAGAGAAGGAAAAAAAAAACAAGACATGCCAGCACGCCTACTGTAAAAAGGCTTGAAGAATCATCTTGGACAAGTGTCAGTGCTTTGAAAATTCTGCACACACAAGAAGGTGCACTTAAAAGGAAGGAGGGAGAGCAAGCATACAGGAAGGCAGAGACTGAGTAGTAATCAGGAGGAAGATGAAAGGGGTTTTCTTCTATCCCTCCATCGACCCTGGGGCTGGATTGATAGCTGTCACCTGCTAAGATAGGTATCTACCTCAAGGGCCACAGCTAAATGTATGACTACTGATGTGCCTGAGTGTGTGTATGCATGTGTGTATTTGAATATATTCAAAGAAAGCTAGAGGAATCAAGTGGTGAGTGAGACCAATGTACTGTGACTAAGGGACATTTTTCCCCAGTATCCTTGTCAGATTCATTGCACATAATTATAAACATAGATTATGCATGGACAAAACAGGCAGCTGCTCTAGTTACAAGTGTGGTACTAAAAAGAAGCCTCATTTTTAACTGAAGCATACAAGGAAAGTACATCTCAGAAGCTGATATTGCTTGTAAATGTTAGCATGGAAAGACTGCCTTCATGCTCGTGTGTGTGTGTGTGTGTGTGTGTGCGCAGAAAAAAGAATTTAGCTACAGAATTACTGCACATTAATGCAGCTGTTGGCTTATGAGTTTCTACTTTCACAGCTGGACAGAGGATAGCAGCAAGTCCTGCGTCTAATGAAAGCACAAAACCAGTGAACACATAAATTGACAACCACAAATACACAGTTTTAGAGAATCTGCTCAACTATCGGCAGTGGTTTGCAAGTAAAAAAAAAACCATTCACATGCTGGAAGTTAATTAGGTAGGTTTATTCACTGAATTGTCTCTGCTTCTTTGCAGTTAATTGCTGATTTTGTTAGATAACTGTGTCCAAAGCCTTTGATGAAAGAGCTTCTGCAAGACACTCCACCGCTGAAATGTTGGAATGAAGTGTGAAAAGCCCACAAAGATAAACTATTTTCTCTGGCAAGTCACAGACTGCTTCTCTCTTCACGGGTACCAATGTTAGTGGTAAATTTCATTTGTTTTCTGTAGTTCTAGATGAACTCTATGAATTTACTCTGAAATGGTTTTATCAGTGAATTTTGACTCTTATTTTATTGACCTTTCATTAAAGATGCACCACTTATGCCTTTTAAATTAACAGGGACTGTAAAAGAAAATGGTAATGAAAAACCCACAAAAAATTGTCACGCAACTCTTCAATTTCCTGTCAGCTTTAGTGTCTTTTAGTTGATTGTTACAGCTCTCTAAATCAATAAGCCTTGTTTCCAGTCACTGTAGGTTATCATTTAAGCAAAAAAATCAGTGATTTTCAAATTCAGACTATAGAATTTCTACCTACCATTCATCATACTGAGAAACTAGCACTTATTTGCTTAAGTGTCAGAGTTTTCTCAGAGGTTAGGGCAGATAAAAACAGAATTAATAATCTTATAAATATTGGAGTTGCGAATACAAACATAATCAAAGACAGTTTCTTGAGTCAGCTGCTGATTGAGAATAACGTACTGTGCCCTGGGGGCTTTTTTGTTTTCATCTGATTCACTGCATACATTACAATGGTTCGAATGACTAATGTGAAAATTAATGGAGATCGCCCAAATCCAACTGCATTTCACTTCGGCTTTAGTATCTTTTGGTTTACTGTGTTGGTTTTATGCCACAAATTTTCTGCTTTGTTTCCCTTTCACAACATTCATCATCACCCTCGTTTCCAGCTACAGCAGGATGGCGTTTTAAGCAGGAAAAGGCTGATAACCAGCCGGCACAAAGGAACACAGCACCTGCCCAGTTGTAAAGCACTTAGCTGCTTAAGTCAGTTTTTCCTCAGGAATTATTGGATACCAAAAACAGAGCTAAGAAGCAATTAAATATTAGACTTGCACATAGTCTGACTGCTGAAAGTGTAAATACCATCCATACATCCATTGTCTTCCGCTTATCCAATTTATGGTTTCTGGAGCCCATCTCAGCTGTCATAGGGTAAGAGGCAGGGTACACTCAAGGGTCACCAGTCCATCATCAGGCTAACACAGAACCATTCACACTCATGGCCTATTTAAAATTGCCAGTTAAACTAGAACTGCATGTCTTTAGACTGTGAGAGGAAGTTGTAGTACCCAGAGAGAACATGCAAACTCCACACAGAAAGGCCCAAACAGTGGAGTCAAACCCAGGCCCTTCTTGCTGTGAGACAACAGCAAGAAGTGCTATCCACTAAACCACCCTGATTAAAAAACAGTTAAACATAAGAAAAGTACTTTAACACTGGGGTGTAGTCAGTTCTGTCAGTGGCATGTGTGCATAAGCGAAAAAATGATAAACTGTTTTCATAGTGTAAGAAAAAAACAGCGCTGTTCCACAAGCACATCTCAGAGAGGCGAGCCATGCAACAACTGAGGTCCAAGGACTTTCATAGAGCACTAGCATACTGTGCCCAGGTAGTGCCAGAGTAGCTGATTGTAGAAAAACTATGCCTCCTATCATAGTCATAGAGGATCTCGGTGCCCTACAACAACAACAACAACAAAAAAAAAAACTGAAAAAACATGTACTCTGCAAAAAGAACAGTGGCAAAGAGAACATGACCTAGACACTTATTCAGAAACTGGAGCTCAAGACAGTGCAGCTGCATTGTTGTGGCGTTAAGTGTGTAGGAAGCCCAGATTATAAGACTGCAGTGGCCTCATTCTCAGTAATTTATCCAACTCTGAACCTTAAGAAACTGGTCTGTCAACCCCCTGCATAAGCAAAGCTCCTGCCCCAATATGACTTCCATTCGGATGACATAACAAAAGGCTGGTCAAAGAAACACAAAATGCGCCTTGGCCTTTATCAGGTCTGTGAGTGGTGCAAACACAGTGGAGACATTTTTAACAAACATCCCAGAATTGTAGGAATTTCATCATTTCTTTTGTAGAAGGTCACAAACTCTGCTTGACTTCCAATGCAGGACCAACCACTTTACCCAGGTAAGTCAGTTTCCCCAGCAAATTCACATTTTGAAAGATTCACTGTAAGCTTTGCCTCTGTCGAGCAGCACTTGAACTCTCTGCATGTAGGAAACCACTTGCCACCTCACGTGTGAGATAATAGTGCCTAAACCCATTGACAAATATGTTATTTATTGGTGGCTCTGTATTCTTCCACCTATCATTGAACCCAGACAGTGGATCATGGACTGGATCCAATGCTTTCCCACAGGTAAACGCAAACACGGCAGCCCCTCTTTCCAGTCAACATCGAGTTCGGTACTAGATGTATACAGGAGAGACTTTAGCGTCTGGTGAAAATACTCTAAAGCACCATGAAAAATCTGTGCTTGATAAGCTGATGACTAATTACGCTTGACCCCTCACAGTTTTAGAACTTGGGCCTGGAGGCAGAAATAAGAACTGGATCCCTGGTTCTCCTGGAGATAAACAGATGTGTACTGCTAGGTGTCTGGTGCTTTGACCTGTCTGCAGATATTGGTTACCAAACTTTGCACACAGCAGTAGCCCCACACAATCAATGTGCTTACACTCAAGGCTGACTAGTAGCTGGGATCAGCTGCAATAAACCAGTTTTTGATAACTGATTCAGCCCACCAGTCAGCTGATACATATCACAGTTTTTAAATGTGCAGAAAGACATCTTTTTTCAAGTGTGACCAGAAAACGTGACCCAGAATTGTTTTAATTTACAGATACCCAAGTGTCCTGAACCATCATGAGCAAGCTTTAACACATAATACTAGGATGGAATTACTTGAGAAATTTTATTGTCTCCTCCTACTCCTCCTCATGGGGCACCCAAGACATAACTTACTCACACTGGAAGACCTTGATTATAATTTATAGTGATGGCAAAATCAAAGCAGTGTTTCGGTATGTTCCAAAACCTATGTGGAACTTTTGATTCGAGACATTGTTTCAAGGTCTGTATCAAGAGTGGGATGTCACGTGACTGTTCCAATTTGCGTTCCATTACTCCACCAGCTGTTTCAAAACGCCTCTGATGTTTTGCTCCACTTCTGAATTGACATTCTGTTAAACATACACTACCAGTCAAAAGTTTGGACACGCTCAAGCATGTCCAAACTTTTGACTGGTAGCGTAAGGCTGGAAAAGTAAGTGGTGCTTCAAAAGAAACAGCTTCAGGAACATGTTGAAACTAATTAGGTCAATTGGCAACAGGCCATAATGTGAGCGGGTATAAAACAAGCACCTTAGAAGTAAAGATGGGCAGAGGTTCAGCAATCTGCCAGAAACTGTGCTTACAAATTGTGAGGCAATTTTAGAAATATGTTCCTCAGTGTAAAAATGGAAAGACATTGAATTTTCCATCATCTCCAGTACACGATATCATCAAAAGAATCAGAGGATCTGGAGAAATCTCTGTGTGCAAGGGATACAGCCAAAAACCAATACTGGATGCTTGTGAGCTTTCAGCCTTCAGGCAGTACTGCATTGCAAACATAATTTTGTCATGGAAATCACTGCATGGGCTCAGGAAACCTTTCAGAAATGGGGGTCTGTGAACACAGTTTGCTGTGTCATCCACAAATATACACTACCAGTCAAGAGTCTGGCCAAGTGAGTCCAGACTCTTGACTGGTAGTGTATAATAAACTGTGATCTTGTTATTTTGTTTCAAAAGGTGAAAAGGTAAATAGGTGAATTCCGTCTGAAATTCCTCATCCCTATTCAAAATGATAAAATGTAGAGAACTCACAGAAAAAGAGAGTCTGCATTAAAGAACTTCATGATGCTGAATGATTTTTCTTGTTTTTATGACAGGAGGTCTAATAAATGTGTTAAGCACTGTATGTGAATGATTATTTCTCATGTCCTTGCCTGGTTTGAGTTTGATTTATCACATGATGTGTAAAACATTAAAAAGATTTTCTAAACTGCAGTTGATTTGGAAGTCGTGCCTCATTTACCTGAGTGTCTTGTGCTGATTTTGGATTTTGGAATTATATAGAAATGGATGAGAGCAGAAAGTGCCCCAGATCAGCTGTCTGGGATTACTCTGGGCTTCTCGAAGAGAAGAAAGTTAACTGTATGCACTGCATGCAACATCTGGCATTTTGCAATTATACAACAATACGAAGTATGTGCATGGCAGAGGATTTAAAAAAAAAGATGTCGAAATATTAATCAGTTTTTTTTTTATTACAAAAAGATGATAGAGCGGTATATGGCTGAGGTAGAGTGTTGAAACTCTAGCTTTACATTTTTGCACTGTGTGGGTTCATGTATTGAATGATATATTATTTACAGATGATGTACATGTCTATATTAGGCAGCTTCACCAGTTACATGATGGACTGAGCAGAAATAAGGCTTAATAAGCATTTGTTTCTACCTGCTCCTTTTAAAGAAGTTATGATGAAGGTTCTCATTTGTAAATTCAAAGTAAGATATTTTGATAGACATCATTTTTTTTTATCACATTATTATGATGGCTTTTTGTAAATTTCACATTTTGCTTTTTTGTGTTGTTTTATGTTATTTATGTTATGAATAACAAATTCATTCATAAATGTATAGAAGCAACCCCCACAGATACTGACTGATTAAAATAAATATCCTTCCATACAAATAATACTACAAACCAACACAAAAAGTCATAAGAGACAAGAAAACATTCCACTGTTTACTGAGTGTAAAAATTAAAAATCATAGATTTATTTCACCACCAGATGTCACTGCGGTAAGATGTTTCGAGAGTTCCAGTAGATCGAATCTTTTTCCGTATCAGTTGTCCCAAATGTTTCGATCTTTTGAATGTTCCAATTCCACCATCACTAATAATTCATATTCATTAGTGGTG
>VUQH01070785.1:64611-78971 GCA_015106775.1 Etroplus canarensis | reverse complement strand
GCAGGTGTAAGAGAGCCTGGAGAGATTCATTTCAAAAACTTTATTTGTCCCCAAGAGGCAAAGATGGGAGGTATGCACTGGAGAGAAGAGGAATGAAAGTCAGTGGAAGCAAGACAGAGTACATGTGTGTAAATGAGAGGGAGACAGGTGAAATGGTGAAGATGCCAGGCGTAGAGGTAGTGAAAGTGGATGAGTTTAAATACTTGGGATCAACCATCCAAAGCTGCTATGATGTTTGGAGATGGTGAGATTTTCTCTGGGAGTGACCAGGATGGACAGGATGAGAAATGAGTACATCAGAGGGACAGTTCAGGTTGAGAAGTTTGGAGACAAAGTCAGAGAGGCAAGGCTGAGATGGTTTGGACATGTTCAGAGAAGGGATAGTGGATATATTGGACAAAGGATGGTGAAGATGGAGCTGCCAGGCAGGAGAAGAGGAAGACCACAGAGAAGATTGATGGATGTAGTCAAGGACGACATGCAGAGGGTTGGTGTGAGGGAAGAGGATGCAAGGGATAGGGTGAGATGTAGTCAGGTGAGCCGTTGTGGCGACCCCATAACGGGAACAGCCGAGAGAAGATGATTTGGTGTCTTTGTATCCAAAAAAAAATTTAAAAACACACAAAATATTGTCATATTAATAACACCCCTAATAGTATTGGGGTGGCTGTGGCTCAGTTGGTAGAGCAAGTTGCCCTCCAGTCAGAAGGTTGGCGGTTCGATTCCCAGCTCCTCAATGGCAAAGCATTTTTGGGCAAGACACCGAATTCCATATTGCTCCCGATCCATCGGAGTGTGAATGTGTGTGTGATAGTTAAATGTACTTAAGGGTATAAAGTACCAGTTCATTTATACTGTATCATCACCACCACTACTGCCACAGATTGTGTGCATATTTTCAGCATCACTTTCTGTTAGGCAGACATTTTATTAACCCAAATCTCACTTTGTTACTAAAGATATTTTGTTCTCTCCAGACTAAGAAGTACGCAGATGTCATCATTCCAAGAGGAGTCGACAATATGGGTTAGTCATTTTTTTTCTTTAAAAAAAACCCCAAAGCTTTCCTGCTGTAGAATCAGGAATGCTTTAAAAAAACCTAATTTCTTTCCTTTACCCTCCAGTGGCCATTAACCTCATTGTGCAGCACATCCAAGATATTCTGAATGGTGACATCTGCAAATGGCAGCGTGGATCCATGAACGGCCAGGGACGTGGTTTTAAACGGGTCATTTCTGAGCAGGGTGACTTGCAGAGCGGAGCCGCTAACCCTTCAGGAAAGAGGGTCCTGCTGGAACCCAGCAGTCGGCCTCACTGAGACGGTGCGGATGCATCCAGAATGTGAATATTAGGTTTAAGCTGGAACTGCTGCTACTTTTTTGCGGTAGTGGGTCAGAAACCCATGAGCACATCACAGGCATTCAGTGCTGGAATGTCTTTCGCATTTAACTGTAATTGTCGTTGCGTAGTCAGTATGTTGAGAAGATTCTTCTCAGTCTTCCAGGATACTGGGATTTATTTTCAGTGTTAACTATGGTCATGTGACCTGTTAATAAGATTGAAGGTCTTATAGTTAAGGGTAGGAAGCATTATGTAGATATTGAATTACAGTTGTGCTCTTGCACTTGGAGTGACCTTTACTGTTCATCTGATTCATGCTTCATTTTTGCTTTGAGATTTAATATATGTAAATTACTTTAATACCTATGTCTTGTACTTTAACTTTTAAATCAGAGCCAGATGTGTGTTTCACCTAGTTTGAGTGCTTCCTTTTTATTATTTAATACTGAATCTATGCCTTAATTTGTTTTCCACTCACCATTTCTGTACAACAATAAATAGAAACTCTTTAAAAGTTCATTTTAAGCGTCAAATCTGTTTGACAAAGAGGAAAAAAAGCTTGTGACTGACACAGTGTGTATAGAAACAGAGCTGTTTGTTTTATTGGGAGTTTGAGAGCACAGTGTGATGTGTTAGTTTTGACCATTATCCCCAAAAAGGAATCAAAATGATTTACTACAGCACATTTTGGAATGACAGACACACAAGTCCCAGTGGACTTCAGTCGCACACAGACACACTTTCACACACCAACATGACTGGGACGTGATTGTGATTGCCTGATGGTTCTCTACACGTGAACACGGCACTCGATGATTCAGAATGACATACATAGATCACAGCATCTTTAGTAATTTCTCTTTTTGTGTTTTTGCTTTGCTTTTTTTTAGTGCACACCTGTATGGCACTTGGGAGAAGCTAAGCTCTTCTCATAAGCATAAACATCCTTTTTAAGAACAAAAGGAGCACTGTATATAATAAATTTCATAACCATACATGATTCTTACACAAAAATGTTGCAAAACATAGGTTCCAGTCTATAATGGCCATCCTCTCTTCAAGTCCAAATCCCCCCTTCACGCCAACAGTGGACGCTCGGGTCTGCGGCCTGCCTGTAGACGTCAGTTCGTGGCAGGTCGCAGTCGAGGTTCTGATGTTTGAGGGGGAACTCTTGAGTCAGGGAGAGGGCTGCAGAAGATGACCAACAAATGGCACATACATGAGGAAGAGGAAGGAGCGACTTGAAAGTAATGGACCATTCAGCTCAATCCCACACACGCGCAGCAGCTCCACTCTAAAACAGAAAGCCCAGGGAGCAGACTTTGGTCATTTCCATAGTGTCTCCCTGTCCACTCTGTGATTCTTCACCTCCGTGGCACCAGGCTACCTCTCATTTCACCACAGTCACAGAATCTCTCCCCGTCTAAATGCCGGAGCCGCAGTAATCCCAATTATAATCTCCCAGAGCGGCAGAGCTCTTTGTAAACCTCGACGACGCTTCAGTTGTCTGTAGTTTGTTCTGGATCCCCCACAACGAGTCTCCCATTAGCTTGAGTGGATAGCTTCCATTCATCTCTCTTTCAGTCTGTAGTAAAGTGGAGTTAGTGTCATGAAGCACAGTTGGAGGTCAGTGTCGGGGGGCCCCATGGGCCCTAGGTCTTCTCCTCACGGTCCGTCTTACGCCTGGAGATGTTTCTGGGCTTAATCTTCAGCGATAGCTCCCACAGGGCTTCCTCTGCCAGGTGGTCGCTGAAGTCATTGAAGAAAGAGACGATGTCTTCGTTGCGCTTTAGCTCATAATGCCTGAGATGAGAGGAGATAATTCACAACTGAGAAAATAAACAGTCTGTGTGGAGATGACAGCTATGTTTTATGGCATTAAAATATAATGAAAAACAAAGCAGGAGCGCATTAGAGTTCCTTCCAGTGGCAAATAAATGACCACATTTATTGCTGTGATTGATGTTTCATTAGCTTCCTGTATGTACGTGTATTCCTGTACACTTACACTTGCTGAAAGCGCCGCATGCTGTCCAGAATGTTGAACTGCTGCCAGCGTTTAGAGAAATTGACCTTCCCATCGATAAGGTCAGGGTTCCCCAGGTGGACAAAGGTCAAGTCCTGGAGGATGAGACCCCTGTGAAGAAGAGCAGAAGGAATGAATGAACAGGTCAAGTTGCGGCCGAGTGCCCGTCCCGTAGGAGTCTAAAAACATGCAGTTTTACTCACAAGTACGGGATGCACGGAGGCTCAACTTCAGCCAGTGCAGCTCTGTAGGCCCTGAAGGAGGAGGAGCTGTCGATCAGCGTGCAATACTCCTCCAATCCCTGAGAGCGAAGATTAAGGGAAACGTATTAACCAATACTCATGATACTTGAGGTCTTTATTTTCTCTCCCGAAATTCACAGTCCTCTCACCTCTGAGGTCTGTTTCTGCCACTCCAACCTCCTGATGGGGGCAGAGTCCAAAGCAGACAGTATTGCCAAGTAGGAGTTGAAATTATTCAACTTTCTTAAGTGCTGCAATAGAAGAACAGATACAACGTTTACATGCAATAACAAGAAAAATCCATAAGTTTGAGTTTTAAAATGTAACCAACCTTCATTATCTTAATGAACTTGAGAAGCAGCTTCTCTCTGTCTTGGGCTTTCTCCTGCTGAATTATCAAAGAGCGAACCCTGCAGGACAAAAAGAAAAACAGTGTGGTGTTAGCATTCTTTAAGGCAAGATGGGATCACAGGAAAACCACACGTTTCAATTACAGGGGGAGGAGATGTTGAGTTGAGCATTGCAGTATCTGATGAGGTTTGTGGGGTTTTGTCTTACCAATAGCTCATGTTGTTAAAGTGCTCTGTGAACTGAGTCAGGTTCGGACTCTTCTCCTCATTTTGCTCCTTGGCCCAAAGCAGAACTTCGGGAATCTGAGGGAGAGTAGAGTGAAAAGTTGGGACTGATTATAGGTCGAACAACAATGTAAACGGATGAGTGGGAGCATTAAAGAAGCCTCTGTACCTCGATTTTGTAAAAAAGTTCAGCATCAAGAAGTGTGAGCTGATCAGCGATCTCGTGACTCCGGAAGTCATGAAGAGTTCCAGGCCTGTTAAAAGCACAAATCATTAGGTGACGTCTTCGAATCCAGTCTTTACATTTCAAATTTACTGCAGCAACAGAACTGAAGTCCACAGGCAGGACTCTCTGTCTTGAAGTACACTGAAATTTTATAACAAGTGTATAAAGTATAATGTGTATGAAATGAAAATGACCAAGAGACTTTGTTGTTGCATATAATGTATTTATGACCACCTGTATTCACAATCACTGTTTCAGTCCTGTTATTACTCATTATGACTCTGTCACATTTTCTGTTCCCCTGGTTCTGCATTTCTATCGAGCCTTCCAGTTACTGCCATTCTACATCCGTCCACCAGACTTCCCTCCACTTTCTCTCTTACCTGGGCTGTGTTTGCAACCACTGGTGGTGAAACACGAAGAAACAAATGTAGAAACACCAAAATTCCCCATAGACTCCCATGTTAAAAATGCTTAGCACCTTCAGCTGTATTACATCTTAGTACAGGGGAGCAGCAGATGAATCCACAGATGTAATTTGGCAAAGGTTTTACGCTGGATGCCTTTCCTGGGGCAACCCTCCCATGGTGGGCAGGGCCAGATGGACTTTTGCTTATATGGCGAATGTGTAAACACCACACTACAGAGACATTCTATGTTAAAAATACCTAACAGCATAAAAAAAACATGTTTACAGCCTTTTACATAAACTGGTTTGTCTTTTGATTGACAGGTATCCCAACACAGGCAGGAATAACCAATCGCTGCCTGCTTGATCTCACCACAGAGCCACTGAGCTGGACCTCTCTGCCGTGTTTGTGCCATCGGTGGCTTATGGAGCTTTATATCTGACAACAGTTTCAGCTCCAAGAAATCTGCGCTTAAATTTTGATGAGTGAATTTCTAGAGGTTTATCAGTGTTACTCAGCATTAAAATAGCAGGTATGTGTGCCTGTGTGTTGCACCTGTGTAGCTGAGAGTCCAAAACAAATGGGTGACGTCACTGTAGCTACATCCCTCCTTCATACACAGTTCTGGTTCAGCTTATTAAAACATTGCAAAACATTTATTTAAATGGAAACAGTGGTGTGTTCAACACATTGTTATGCTATCTTGTGTTATGCAGCTAAGCCGCTAACCCTGCCTTTTTAATAACAGCAGGGTTTATAAACACATAGCTGATGATTGGGTAAGCTTTTTAACATAGCCACCACATGTGAGAAAACAAGCCTCAAAACTCATTGCATAAACACCTTAAGTGCTTGAGTTGATGCCAGCTGGACTTCATTTTAGGTTCTTACAAATGCCTCATCTCTCATCTGAAAGACTTCTTCAGTTCAGATGGTGAAATGTCTTCGGGAACTTAACGAAATGGCTAGAACTGAGCCAGTATGCCTCTGCCTTAAATCTGACCCTGTGCGACCTTGATCTTTGACCCCACAATCTCGTAAATATTATCAGACATTCTACCCATCACAGGTATCAACCACACAAAGTTTGGTGAAGATCCAGCAAACATGCCAGCTCCTGTAGTGGTAAATTTCGTAACAGACAGATGGCTGGACCTCAAAAATGTTCTCAATTCTTCTACCCATCTTAGTGATTACCCAAACAAGTACTGGCAAGGATCCAGCACCCCAGTCAGCTCCTGTGGTGTCAATGATATTTTCACTGTTGACCCCATGACCTCAAAAATCAGTTCTTCTACACATCTTAGTCTACATTCACACTGCAGGCAAAAGTGGCCCAAATCCGAATTTTTGCCCATTGGTTTTTTCAAATCAGATTCAGGCCACTTTCATATGTGGTCTTAAATCGGATATGTATCCGATGTTTTTCAAAGTGACAGTCATTTAAGCCAACTTTTATGTAATTAAAGTAAGACCGATGTCGTAATTCTTCACGAGAACAAGTGAGACATGGTAAGATCAAATGTAAACAATGGACAAAACAAGCATGGCAGACACCACTGATGGAGCTAGTCAGTGAGGTCACAAGAAAGTGAGGTTTTATACACACGCTGACACGTGTAGCATCCATATTTACTTCTGTAAACACAGTGTGCTGCGTGTGACGTCACATCTTCTCGACTGTTCACACTGGAGTCTGATGGCAGTCGCATTTAAATTGTAACGTGAACGACCACGCAAAAAAAAACCCAGAGCTCGGAAAAAAAAAAAATCAGTGTGAACATAGCCTTAGAGCTCTTTGCACTTTTACGAGTATGCTTTTATTATTATTGTTTGATGTATTCATTCTAAACTTTGTTTTTTTAGCATATATCATTTGCCATGCCCACATGTGATGCTATGCTGTCTGGTAACAGTACTGACTGTACTGTATACTTTATGTATTTTCCAATGTAGTTGTAATGCGGCACTACTGCCCCAAAACAACTTTCCCCTTTTGGGACAATAAAGGATATCTGATCTCATCTTAATTAAGAAAACAAAATCTAGCTGGGATCCAGCTGCCCAGTAAGCTCCTACAAAAGTAACAAGAATTTCAGTAATAACTCTGTGACCTTGACCTTAGACCCCACAGTGTCATGAATGCTATGAAATGCTCTATCCATCATAGGTATTAACCATACAAAGTTTGGTAAAGATCCAGCAAAAAAAATCAGTTGCTGCAGTGATAAGATTTGTAGCGAATCGGCATAGGCATGGACGGATACCCCGAAAACAAAATACCTTCACAGTGCAGGTAAGAAAAACAAGTCCAGCTGCCTTCAACTCAAGTGCTTAAGACTATCATGACATGGATGACTGAGAACGACACACACAATGTTTCACCCGCTTTCATGGAAACACGTTAAACCCAGAAGCCATAGAAAAACCACGCAAACCCTTTTCAGATTTACTGTGCCCCTGATCTTTCCACCTGTTCCCTTTTAGTATATATAGTGCTGGCTCACATCCACTTGTCCTCTTCCAGATTGCCAGTGTTGCTACATTGATCTGATCCCCTTTGCTTTCAAAGTCACCTTCACCTTCAGTTGTCACCACAGCAGATTAATCTACATCAGTAATGTGGCCCAGTTTTTATGCTGGATTACCTTCCTGACCAACCTATTTCTTATATCGCCTCTAATATGTATCCATGAAAAACAGTAAAGTAGCATGACTGGTCAATTGATTGTGACTTAGTACGGAGGAAACAATTTCAGGCAGCGCTTTGTGTAGAGGAAAACAGCTCCTTAATAAAGTTTACATGAAATCTGATATTAAGACATACCCCACTACACAATGCTTCACTCCCCACAGTTAACTGCAGCCATTGTATCATCTGGGAATCATTATATTGGTTTAAATTCTCTGAATGCAGTCTTGTGGTTTTTGATTGCAAGTCTGCCAGGCAATGAATCCAACCCTGTTTGTTATCCTTAAAGGTACAGAGAGCTATAAGAACAGCTTAAGAGAGCCGTTGCATTTTCCTAATAAGCCGTCCCATACAAGTCTCAGAAAGAGCTGACTTCTAACGCCCATGCTACCTTGCAGAGACCCCTCGTGCCGCGAGGGGCTTGAGGGAGTTAGTGTAGCGCAGCAGCTTCTTCTGCTCCACCTTATCCAGGATGTTCTTGCGGAGCACACGGGCGAGGCTGAGCTCGCCATTACACACTAGTGTGAACACCAGGTCCATGAGCTGCTTCAAAATGTCCTCTGTCAGTTCGACCAGGCTGAAAGACACAGGGGGGATGAGAAAAAGTGACTAGATGTTAAAATTAGGAATTTGACAAACACACCTGGGGAGGAAGACTATAGCTAAACGGGTTGTTAAGAAGGTGACATGCATTCTTGTTACACCTTTAAATAGGAGAGGAATTTAAAACTTTTAGGATGTTTTCTTTCACATAACTATTATGTGATACAACAGATTTCAAGGAATTGTCACCTGGGTGGCTTAACAGATCTTGTTTTGGGTGAATGTGAAAACAGAGTCCTCTGGCTTTTTGAATTTTAGATAGTGAGGCCCATATTCACAAATAAAACCATTAAAGGTAATACAACAGCGCATATTTAAAGCAAAATCACTACTCACCACAGCTCATCCACCACACGAACCAGCACGAAGAACGTGTTCTTGCTGACCCGCTTCTTGAAAGTGTCTGGACTATGGCAGAATGTGGTATATGTGCTCAGTGGTCAAGGACAGTGAACACAACTCTTTATGTGGACTTAAAACAAAACTGCAACAACAAGCTTCACCAAAAGAGTAACAGCTGTAGCACACGTGATGTTTTGTAGTAGTAATGAAATGTAATACACATATGCAAGAGGTTACCTTTTTAAAAAGTAATGCTTTACTTATGTTCTTCCTGTACTTTTGTATGACTCATCACCTGAGATACACTGTCACGTAATCAATTAGTATACTGCTGAATCTTACATATGTCCACATATCAGCGCAAAGCTAACCCTAACCCTATCCTAATGAAGAGCAAACACACAAAAGCTTTCCTTAATATCAAAGTGTTGTGGCAAAAGCCAAGTGTTGGCATGTTTCCTTTGCAGACGGTTGGGAAGATTTGATGTCGTGTTTGCAGCAGTGGATTAGTTTCTGGTCTTGGTGCAGTTTACACTTTCCAGTCACATTCTCTATTTTGTGCAACAAATCCAAAGGAATTTACTTATCTCCATCAAAAGGAAGGTTGAGACCACTCTGCTATTTCTGTCCTTTGAATTAAGTGTGCTTTACAACATTGTAGACAAATGTCATTTAGATATTGTCAATAAAATTCAAGGGCATGTGTGTATGATACGAGACTGTGGTTTCTTCGAATCGCTTTAGTTTTCCATCAGCCTCATTGCCTTGTATAAACAATAATTATCATTAGGCAGCAATCATGTGTTGCTCATTAATTCCTGCAATAAAAACAACAGAGCTGTGACTAACTTATATCATCATAATTATTATATTTCAAATGTTCTGCTGATGACACACTTGATGAGTTTATTAATTGTTTGGTCATTAATATTTCAGAAAAAGAGAAAAAAACCCAAAACATACAGGTTATTGCAATTCCCAAAAGCAGAAAATGCTCTTAAATCAGACCTCAAGTTAATCTGTAGTGAAAACAAAATGAAATGAAAGAAAAGAAAGAAATGATTAAGAATGACTTCATATTAAAATATCTGCTTTCCCATTCAACTAATAATCCTGGCTTTATAAAATACTGATAAAATATTGGAGAACTAATGTGTTAAAGAGCAGGCAGTGCCTCAATAAGTTCAAGTTCAGTGGAGTGCTAAATATAAAATCCAATACATGTAATGCATAAAATAAACAAGGTAGCACATCTCTTCTCCCTTTGATAGGCTGAATGACAGATGCAATGAGATCATAGCTGGAAAAAATTTAAGGTCAAAGTTCGGGACACATGGCATTCAATTGGCATTCAATCACAAGATGCAGTAATTTAAATGTTGATATCTATCAGTAGCGACTTACTGTTGAAAGTCAGCTCTCCATCCATGAATGCTTTTAAATGAAAGACCTGAAAGGAGCAAGCAGGATAAACAAGTCTTTCCATGGTAAATAAGGATTAAAGCGAGAGAAA
Organism: Etroplus canarensis; assembly: GCA_015106775.1. Lineage (NCBI taxonomy): Eukaryota > Metazoa > Chordata > Actinopteri > Cichliformes > Cichlidae > Etroplus > Etroplus canarensis. Next base: position 69,001 of record VUQH01070785.1, on the reverse strand, counting down.
GAGCTCTCTGCCAACAAAAAAAAGCAATTAAGCTCAGAGTGACATGTTGAGTTATCTGAAAAGGATATCTGTAGTGTAGCTTCTTAATGAGGTCCTCTGGGGTTATAAAAGTCCTATATGTAGTCAGAAAAGCTTCACAGTACAAAACAAGATCTGTCAAACAAGAACAGAGGAGAAGGCAGCATATTTCAGTCGATGTGCAGCCAGTGTTTTAAGTTACCTAATTAAAGCTGACAGCACATCGTCAAATGTGAAGGCTGACACTGCAAATAACTGAACCACGGAGAGACCGAGGCTGTTTAAAATGCTATTCACAGAAAAGTAACAAGCATATCAGTCAAGCTAAAGAATCATAACTAACAAAACACAAATAAATCCGCCTTTGAATCTGGAGTTAATGCAGAGCTGTCAATGCTAGCAAAACAAATCTGTGCCAGTGACCCAGAAGCACAGTAACATACTGTACCATAACAACTGGGATTCTTCACATGTGCTGTACTGTACCTTTGCGGTCTGTTTCTGTAGCGTGGACTAATAGAATGTCCCCTGATCCAGCACGGACGTCGGGGCCATCGTCATTCTGCGAATATTAAGCAGCAGACGAGGTGCGACAGAGGAATAGGGAGAGGTGGATGAAAATGAAAGGAGGAGAAGAAATGAATGGTTAGACTTGGGATGATGCAGTCTAGCCCAAAATGTAGCATGCACATTTCCTCCCCCCCCAACCCTTCCTGTCCTGCACCAGCTCCTCTGATGACGAAGAAAAAGTCCGATTTGTGGGTGATAAAAATCACTTCCACTGCAATATTTCCTGTGGAACACCTCTAAATTTAACCGTGGCTATAAAATCTTATCTCCTTACATTTCTGATGTCTCCCTGTCTCCTTTTGTAAATCACTGCTGTCAAATTGACCCTAACCTTGCAGAATGGCAAGCAGCATTTTCACACATCTGTGTATCAGACTGCACCACACAGGACAGAAGAGGAGGAGGAGGAGGAGGAGGAAGAAGAGGGAGGCTTTACAGTTTTAGCTCAGCAATTTTGAAGACTGAACTCCAGAGGGCAGCCATGGCCACTGGTGGTGTGTCTCAGGATCTGATTTCACATCTGAGTGACTCACAGCGACCTTTACCCTGTGCTGGACTAACCTAATGAAATGTGCTTTGTATGCTACAGTAGAACTGCTGCACAGTTCTGTTGATGCAGATTTCTAAAAACAGTACGCAGCCTGAACAGCTATCGCCTTACTTCCTGTTTTAGTGTTATCCTGCTCATTATCTCCTTGTGGTCTATGAGGGAAAGCTCATCCACGTCTTCCTCATCGCTGCCAGCTGACTCTGTCGACTTTTGCCTCCTGAAACACACACGCACACACCCATCATCAACAACAAAAATTAACTCATCATTACCAGTGTGTTACTTTCTTTGAGACAAAACAGTGCAAAGGATTAGGCACTCTAACAAACTCTGTATGTGATTTGAAGGTGCTTACCTTTCCTTGTCCAAAGCCTCTTTACTATTGGTGGATGGCATCTGAGGGGTGGGGTCTTGAAGGACATCATCAGCTGCGATCGTTTCCTAATCGAGGGAAGGGAAAAACTGATAATCAGCCCCTGTAATCTAGGTTATGGAACATGACTGATGAATGTTCCCATGCAGCAACAGGAGGTTGGCTATTGATGACATGGTATAAACCACTAAGACCTCATGCAACACGTTGGCAGAGTGGAAGAGAGATGCTTTATACAAATGTTTATCTCGAAGTTCAAAAAGGATGCTGTCCTGGATAAGGAGCAATGGACTGAGGGGTAAAAACGCAGCTTTTCCTAAGCATGAGCAGGGAAAAACCCAACAGATGAGACCCAAAACATAACGACACCAGAGGGGTAGGATTCACTCACACTGAAAAAAAAGCACCAAATGTAACATGCCGCAAGAGACAGATCAAAAGCTCAAAGGAATACAGACAGAACCATACACACACACACACACACACGCACACACACACACACACACACACACACACACACACACACAAACTTGTCACACATGCACAGGTGTACGAAATTGTAATGGGGAGTGTTACTGGAAAACTGACAACCAGCGAACCATTGAGAATCCCTGTTTCTGGAGCAGCGGCATTTCAGGTGTTAGACTGGAACAAGGTTAAACTCTTGTTGAAGTTGAAGCGCAGCCAAAAAGAGATAGCGATCACCAGCCAGGCATTCACAACAACATAGAGATGGACATCTTTACCACAGACACCAACCAGAGCACACGAGTCCCTCGCAGGCAAACCTATGACCCTAAAGTCATGCTCAGTCAGGTTTGGCTGCATTCACATTCCATCTCAGTGCCATCGCTCCAGGAGGTGAATCAATAAAAGCGGCTCGGTGCAACAGATGTGAGAGTGACATCTGCCAGCCTTGCTTCAAATCCCTCACCGCATTTGAATTGATTCATACCCTGAATTGATGGGACATGCAAAAGGAATTGACCTTTCACCCGTGGCGGTCAGCTACTTACTCTGAGGGAGAGAGGCAGCTCCCCATTGGCCTGGCTGGATGAGTACAAGTTGACATACTCCCCCTCCCCGCCCTCGTCATTCGCGCTCTCGCTCTATGGGAAGAGAGGAGGGACACAAACCGAGGCGTAAGGGCAGCGGAGAGTGTTTGCTAAGGGTGTAGCAGACACCATGTGAGAATATATGGCTAAGGAGAGAGATAGCAGCTAGCCAAGGTCTGGGGTATTCTACAGAGGAGGATGTGTCTTCCAGTTCTGCCTCATTATGACCACCAGGTGGCACTGGAGTGCATCAAATATAAACAAGTAATAATATTGCAAGAACATGCAGTGCAACATGCTCCACTGGGATTCTTTTGGGACCAATAATCAGACAGCAGACAGTGTGTGGGCAGTGATAATGACAACAAGATACCACTAAAAGAATGAGTCACTATATTATCATATGAGCAACAATACTGTACACCAAACAGCTGTGATCTAACGCCAAGGAAAGGGGTCCAGCATCACATTTTTAAACCTGTTTTACAGAGCTTGCTAAGTTTGCTTCCAACATCTGTCCTTTGTAAGCTCACCGCTGAGGTGTGGAGAGAGTCAGTGAGAGAAGACTCAGAAGGAAGACAGACAGCCATAGAACCCACTGAGCCAGCCAGGGAACCGTTGGGCCCGCCCCCGCTGCCATCCAGAACGGTGGCATTGGTCAAGGCAACCTGGTCCAAGCTCTGCGATTGGTGGAAAAGAATGAAAGCAAGAAAGAAGAAGAAAAAAGTAAAAAAAGGACAGGAGAAGAAGGCAGAGCAGGTAGAAAAAGAGTCTGCACAAATGGGAAGGATGGTGGTGTGGGGGCGTGTTCACCTCATTCTCTGACACCTCTGTTAAGCTTGGACTCTGAGAGTGATGTGCCTGAACATGAAATGCATACAAACACACATACATCCAAAAAATAGTGGAACCAAACACAACATAACCACACTTGCAGTGAGATAACATCGAGGGATAAAAAGGACGGGAATGAATGTTTAACAAGGCCAGAGATAAGCTAGCATCAGCTTTGATTATATGTTTTAGACAAGAGATGTGCAAATGTGTGGTAGTTTGTGTGGCCAGCTGAAGAAATGCGCCTGGCAGCAAGGAGGTAGTGGCAACCTGTTTTAACACGTTGCACATATCAGCCCGGTCTCAGCATACCAGCATAAAGCAGTGCATACACAGATCACTGACAAACACAGACAAATGAAAGCACATGTTCATGCACGGCCAAACAGAAACCAAAACTGAAGAATCTCACTTTTCTTTTACTTTGCAGCTATAATCTTGAAAATTCAGATAACATTTGGAAATCCTTTCTACTCCTGAAAACATCCTCCTGCCAACATACGCAAAGCAGCTTTCCTGGCAGGGTTTTCCTATTCCCTGGAGATTCCCCTAAAAAAAAATCATGCCCCAAGGATTCGAGGAATGAAAACATTCCACAGAAATGGACAAACAGGAGGTGTGGAAGTGTGTGTGTGTGTGTGTTTAGGGGAAAAGGCGGTTTCAGCATTGAGGTGAGAGGGACAGAGTTAATAGTAACGAGTATGCAAGCTGGAGGATGAAGAAGCAAGGGGGAGAGAAGAAGTGGAAGAAAGAGGAGTCGAAACAAGAGGGAATGTGTTTTCCATCAGGTCCATCTGGTGCTGCATTCCACTGGAGATACCCTGAGGGAGATCCACACCATGTCTCAGCGTGCCTCACACACCAAGAGGTCACCATGGGTCAACCCAGAATGCTGTCACACAGAGCCAAGACTGCTATGAGGTGCAGGTCAGGCCAAAACTAACTGGAACGCAGCACTGATTAATCACAAGCTGATCCTTAAAAAAGAAG
>VUQH01070785.1:48496-64591 GCA_015106775.1 Etroplus canarensis | reverse complement strand
GCTGATCCTTAAAAAAGAAGCTGCTGATGGTTGAAACGTTATGGGATTATTTTGTTTTTTTAAATAATCCTCTACCAAAGGCCTGACAATCTTCTGTGATATTTTGATCAGCTGATCTGGACTTACAACCAAGGCAAACTGAAAAGAAGAAAATTATAAAATATTACTTGCAAGAGGAATTCTTCACACACAAACACACACTTAGCTAGCAAGAAGCTGCACAGAACCACAACAAATGGCTGCACGTACTCGTGACCACGCAAAGCACAGAATATTAAACAATATCTAATATCTCAGCAAAGAAAACACAACAAAATCACATAGTCAAAACAAATGCACGCACGGATGGGTGGAGAAGCAAATTTAAGGACTGCACTGCAAACAAATCACAAATGCTTGAGGGTCTTGTCGGAAACGTCAATGGTGCAGACGTATGGAGCACACACAGGTCAAGCAAACCCCTGGACCAGTCCAGGACCACACAGCACCCAGCTAGAGAGGAGAATGGGAGGGTTCAGATGGGGGCTGGCGGGAGTGGGAAACTTACCGTGGGTGTGGTCAAGGACGCCTGGCCAATCAGGTAGGAGTTAGAGACGGACATGCTGAGGCCCAGCCCAGAGCCCGCCTCCTCCATGGCCGCCACAGACGGCTGGAGGTGGCAGGAGAGAGAAGAGGAGGAGGAGGAAGAAGGGGAAGAGGAGTGGGAGGCCTGAGAAGGAAACAAAGACAAAGAAAGAAAAGACAGAAAAGAGGGAGTGAGAGTACGCAAGGTTATGGAGAGGCAAAGAGGGAAAGCAGGGTGTTGAGAGAGAAAGAGAAAAGAGGGTGCAGTTGATTATACTAGGAAGAAAGACCATATTAGAGCAGATTTAATCAAAGGTCAGCAGCAGAGTAGGGAAGCTAAAGTGCTGAAAGCTTAAGAGGTTTTTTACTAGTTTGGTTGAGAAGCATCCACCCACTGACTGGAGATGTAAATACAACAGAGAAGGGACTGAGCAGACAGACTACTGCTGCTCCAGTGGGAATTTGCTGTTAAATCTGCTGTTATTGTGTTCAAGACTTCCTAGAAAACCTTAATTACTGGAGGGACATATGACGTGTGCAGGTTACACATATTTATATAGACTGTGACAGTCCAATAAACCTTTTGATGTCCTTAGCTTTAAGGGCTTTACAGAAACCAGGCCAGCTACAACACGCTCTAAACAGAGCCAATATGATCCGCTCTAGTTTTTTTTTTTTACCCATTTCCTTATCCACACAGCAGCTGAATTGACTTTTTTATTTTTTTTTGCAAAACCCTGTAAAGTTGCCAAAGCGTGTAAGCCTGGAACATGGGTTTATGGAGAAGGCAAACAGGCTTATTCCACTGGGCCACGAGCTCATCAAGTCCAAAACACGAGGCCAGATTAGGCCTAGCAGCAGGAAGGCAGAGATGAGTCCAGTCCAACTGTACGCTCAGACAAAAGAATGACAAAAATATAAGTCCGGCGCTTGGTTTAAAATACACAGTCATTGCTGGTAGAAATGGGACAATGGATGAAGAGAGGGTAGGCAGTCATTCAGCAACAAAGTCTATTTTTCTCTATGAAAGTGTACTGTACCCTGGAGAGACATGTCATCTGTTTACGGTCCATAAATTTGCTGTCTTCAGTATTCCTACAAAGCTGAAGACCAACCACAGATTGATTTGTCACCTTCCAGCATGTTTGGCTAGCTTTAGAAAGACACAATAGACAATTGTGTTTCTTCGTGAGAACACCTTGTCTCCTGTGAAAAAGTGGCAAAACATGGATCATCTACTCTGAATGTGCAATGTTTTGCTGGTTTTATAGCTCTCTAGCGGTGATCGTTAAACAGCTCATAAAGGTAAAATTAAAGCCCTGAAAAACAGGCTTTAAAATTCAAACATTTTCAAGACTACATAAAAATTACGGCATCGAAAAAGCTGATCCGCTTCATTAGGACTCTGTGTTCACATCTATGATTGGTGCACGCAAGTATGAGAACTTCTTTTGTACCTAAGCCCCTCTTACTTTAAAGTAGTTAGAGAAATAAAGGAATACTGCATGGAAAGTAACTCAAAATGGAGAACTTACTCTGTCTCAAAGTAAGAATCCTTCACACAGCAAGAAGCTGGTTGTGAAAGTTCATTCTAATTGAAATTCACGTGGCCGATCGCACCGTGCCTTCCCCTCGCTACAGCTTATCCTATCGCGCCTCTTCCACTCTCTCCCCACTGACTCACTGCCAGACAGTTGTCTCAATTAACCCAGACGCCGACCCAGATTAAGATAAGTGGTCTGGATCTGATGTGGGGCTGATAAAGGCTCGTCTTATCTGCAACTAACGACCAAACACCTCCATGTATGCACAGATGTCTGCTTTGGTTACAAAAACGCTAAAGAATAGAGAAAGAGAAAGAGAGAGAGAGAGAGAGAGAGAGAGAGAGCAGGAAGAGGGAGCCAAATAGGTGAGGGAGATAAGATAGGCGGAGACTTAAAAGAAAACTGATGAGGATTACTATTGGAATGTATCTGCGGTATGCATTCTTTCCCACTCTTCACTTCCTGCCAGCATAAAGGCATGATGACAACGGAACCACCACAGAGCTCTACCGCAGGTGCTTGTTTTTACTCCTCACATAAGCTCACAACACTTTGAGCGATTCTGCTCGTAATCTCATTAATTAACGGTTTCATCAATGAAGGCGTCACAGCTTTAAAGTTTTGGTCAAAAAGGAAGTGAGCAATTTCAGGAATTTAAATGACAGCTTTGCTCTCACAGTTCAAATTAGTGCACTCAGCTATTTATCTACTTCAACCATGAGAATTTATTAGATGAACTGGCTCAGAGTCTTTTAAATGGAGGGGTTTCTTACCAGTTGTCTTTGTTTTGGCGGCAATGCTGGGGGCTGCAGCGGCTCATGGACTGAGTCGGTGCTGCTGAAGGAGTCATTGAAGCCGTAGACCTCCTGGAAGCGCTTGTTGCGCTGTTCATAGATGCTTTCACTCTGCGGCATCTGGTAGAAAACGGAGGGCTGTGGCTCGGAGTAGTCTTCCACGAACTGCATGTACTGAAGGACTGAAGAAAGGAGACTGATTAGATTAGGAAACTTACTGTTTATTTGCTCGGATTTATAACATTAAAGTCTAAAAAAAAAAAAAAATTATATATATATATATATATATATATATATTTTCAGTATTGCTCTTGAGAGTTTGGAGACTTATAAGAGACAAAAAAGGGGAAAATAATGAAAAAAAAATCATAAGAGTGTGTTAGTGAGGTGTTGGGCCACTGCACAATAACATCTTTCATTAAACTGTGTCTGCATGGTTAACACCCCTGGTGATTCAAGCATTCTGACAAAAATTATTTAAAGCCCAAGGCCAGAAATCATCAAACACATCACTGTGACATCATCGGTTATTTTCTTGGAACTGATCAAGTTCCTTCAATAACAGAAGTTATTACACATCTGTTCTCACCGGGTGACTAGTACTTTAATCAGCGAAATGCAGAAATATTTAGTTTCCCTTTAAATTCACTGTGAAATGCGTTTAAGCAAGCAGGCCTGTGGGCCTGAGAGGAAGTGATGTAGCAAGTGGGAGAGGAAGTGACCATGTATTGCCCTCTGTGCCCCTGGACCTGGACCCATTGTAGCACATCCTGGTATTCACTTCCTGCTTCTATTCACAAAGGAATATTTCCTTGACATAAGCCATGCTCCAACAAGTTGATGAAAAAGTGCAGCTAAAGTCCTTTCCTAAAGCATCCTCATCTCTTCCTTTACTCCCTCTTCATCAGGCTTTATCCCTGCTATTGCTGCCTAATTATAGGAATAGTAATCTCATTTAAAGGTCTTCCTTCTTTCTAGCCTTCAAAGCTACCTCAATATGCTCGCGGTCCCTTCTTTCCCCTCACTTACTGTGTTTGCTTTTCTTTTCTGGCAGTGGCGGTGGGCTCACGGGGACATCTGCATTCTCACTGGCAACATATTGGGAAACAAACACGCTCCCATTTGTCTGGGGCATGGGTGAGATGGGTGTGAAAAGGGGAAAAGGTGGTGTAGGATGAAGCTCCTCTTCTGACAGGTTGTCATATTGGGATGGGAATCGCTCATATAGCACCCTGGACCCTCCGTCGGGGAAGGGCGACGTTTGGGTGCTGCGTCGCTTCTTCAGTGGCAGGGCGGGGGGTGCGCTGATGCGGGAGGACTGTAAGGGATTAGTCTGATTGGGCTGGGGGGTCCAGTATTCTGGCTGCTGGGGTGGAGGAGCACTGAAGCGGGGATGTGAGGGGTGCTGTCCAGGAACAGGGGAAGAGGACTCGCTGTGAGACTCAGGCAGGGGACTCAGGCAGCCCCCCACTGGTCCTGGAGGCAGGTTATCCCCAGCTGACAAGTCCTGGTGGAGGAAGTCATAATCTGGGTCGTAATGATCGGTGTTGTCTGCAAAGGTAAAGAGAGAAGGTGACATTTATTTACATTTCATGATCATACACTCATACCTCAAACTTTCCTGTGATACAGATTTCAACTTCAAGACTCTCGTCAATACACTCGTCAGCCACTTAATCGGGTATATCTGTTCAACTTTTTAGCACATATCTAGGAAACTGAGGCTACAATTTGCACAGCCTCACCAATATTGGACAACAGAAGTTTGGAAAAACATTGCCTAGCTGGATGAGTCTCGATTTCTACTGTGTCACTGAGATGGTAGTGTCAAAATTTGGTGTAAACAACATAAAAGCATGGTTCCATCCTGCTTCGTATCAACAGTTCAGGCTGCTGGTGGTGTTATTGTGTGTGGGACATTTTCTTGGCACACTTAAATGCCACAGCCTGAGTATTGATGGTGACCATATCCATATCTTTATAGACTAGTGTTCACCCACTTTTTGATGGCTGCTCCCACCAGGATAACGGGCCATATCACAATCATATCAAACTGGTTAACAATACAATGAGTTGGTTCATTGTACTTAAATGGTCTAAACCAGGGGTCTTGAACCTGCAGCTCTTTTGCCCATCTCCAGTGGCTTCCTGTTGCTCTGACAAAAAATTAAACTAATTTGTCTGCTTTCATTTCCAAAACCAATATGCTTGATTTGCATCAAGAAAGCACCAAAAAAAAGTCATCTAGAACGGCATTTCCACAACAAGCACACTGCATTTGCTGAAATTGATAAAATATGTCACAGTAGGCTGTTTTTTATTTGATTACTTTTCCACAATAACAGACAAGACTGGAAGCGGCATTCAAAGTGAGCCAATACATCAGTGTTTGTCCTGGCTCAAAATGGGTCTTGGGGTGATTATGCATGTACATGTAAGCACAACTGGTCTGCATGTAGTTAAGACAAAGAATCTGTATTACTTGAATTTACAGAAGTATATTAACTTTCCTGTTATTTTTGGTTATGCAGTCAATACAAATGTATTTTAAGCTTGTAGTTGAGCTTAAATTCACTTTTGATTTTCCTGTGAAAGGCCCAAACCTCTTTTTTACTAAGCAAGAAAAACCCCGTGCATGTCAACAGATATTCCTCCACTTTACAACTGTTCTGCTTTTTTAAAATTTAAAAATAATTAAGTATAAATAATAAGTAAACAATTTTCATTATGTTTGGGTTAGAATTTTGTACATGCAACAAAAATGGTATTATTGTGATGAAATGCAAAGTTAAACTACCAAATGATCACAAACAGCCGCTGCAGAGTGGTCACATTTAGTAAAAGATCTGAACTATTTACATCTATTAGTCATGTTGAGACACAAATTTATACTTAATGGGCTGTGTCATATTCACTTTGAGGCTCTAATAAGTTTTGTGGCTCCATACAGACTTTTTTTAGTCAAAATTACTCAAAATGGGCTCCTTTGATAGTAAAGGTTGTCAACCCCTGGCCCATACAGTCACTAGATTTCAATCCAATAGAGCACCTCTAGAATGTGACAGAACAGGGGATTTGCACCAGGCATATGCAGCTGACAAATATGTAGCGACTGTGTGATGTTATCATGTCAAAATGGACCAAAATCTCTGAGGAATGTTTCCAGCACCTTGTTGAATCCATAGCACCAAGAATTAAGGCAGTTATAAAGGCAAAATGGGACCAACCCAGTACCAGCAAGTGGCCAGTGAGTGTAGATATGAAATGGAAAAATACTAAAGACACAACACATATTAGTAGTATTAGTACTGGTCTGGGATCCAATAACTGAATACAGTTTCCAGTTATCACTCTTCAATTTTAATAACAACTTGGGTAGAAAATATTATGGAAACCTCTAGTAACTAAAAAATGGTAATTACTTTGCAGGTTTAAAAGAACTTTTGGCGGTTTTTTGGTCTTGTCACTTTGCTCTTTGTAAGCTAACATCTTAAAACGTCGGTGTGTTTCTGTTGTTTAAAAAACTAATAACAGTTATGCCCTGAGATTAGTATTTTGAGTATGCAACTTAACAAATGACATAAAATAAGCAGGCAACTAATATGTAGGATATACACTGCTCAAAAAAATATTAAGGGAACACTTGATTGTCACAGCATAACATAAAGTGGGTTAAAACTCAGGGATAGCAGTCTGTCTTTTAGGAAGAATAAACCATTGTGAATCCATTTCAGCTGCTTTAGTGCAAATGAAAATGACAACAGGTGCACTGGAGAGGTCACAACAAGACAACTCCCAAAAAGGAAATGGTTTTACAGGTGGCTGCACACCACTGCACAATCCTTATCCCTCTTGATTTTTATCTAGTCTTGCTTTTTGCGAGCGTCACTGCTGGTAGGATGAGATGTTACCTGCAACCCATTCAAGGTGGCATAGGTAGTCTAGCTCTTCCTGGATGGCACATCAACATGTGCTGTCACAAGAGGGTTTGCTGTGTCTCTCTGCGCAGTCTTAAGAGTGTGTAGGAAATACCAGGAGATGGGCCGTTACATGGGGAGAGCTGGACAGGGGCGTAGAGGGGCATCAACCCAGCAGCAGGACCTGTATCTGCTCCTTTGTGTGAGGAGGAACAGGAGGAGCACTGCTAAAACCCTACAAAATGACCTCAAGAGGACCATTTGTGTATGTTTGCATTATACTGTGATGATCTAGTGTTCCCTTATTTTTTACAGCAGTGTTTTTTGTTGCAGCTCATCTCACTTTCTATCTTGATGCTAAGAGTTGTTGACATTAATGAAGCTCCTATTAAAACTAGTGTTTCTGCTTTTCCAGCCTACAAAAGGCAATTGCCACCACTTAGTTTTAGCTGTTGAGTCTTTATTACTTAATTTACTTGCAAATAATGAATGCTACGGCTCATTTAATTTGAAATGATTGGGCCAGTGTTTATTCAGCACTGAATCCTTTAGAAACCCAGCCTCTGGACTGTATTCTTACCAAGCGTCTCACAGCTGGTGTTCCGAGAACACTGACCGCTGTCCTGCTCCATGGAAGAAAGCTGTTCATCAGACTTGCTGAGTTTCCCCATGCTGCTGCATGGAGAAAGACGTGGAGAATCGCCACCATAGGAATGACTCCCCCCAGAGAAACGCCTCTGAAGGAACTCCTGTTCATACTCCTGTTGGTGCAGAGACACTGAATGGTTAATTCACTTCCTATACACTGGGCTGATTTGTTTCAGTAAACTAAAGGTATACTGCAATAGATCAGTGGAAGTTAATCCCTCACCTGTCTGTGGTCACTACAAGGCAGGCTGGAGCCACGGCTCATTGGGGCAACCACTGCCACTGGTGTAGGCGAAGGGGCTGACTGCCGCTTCTTAGGGGGAAGAGCTGGTGGAGGACTAGACAGATAAATGGAGAACAGCGGAATAAAAAAAAAAAACAGGAATGTTGGATGTTTTGTCTCAAAGTTAATAAAGTCAAATCAGGCAAGCACGCAGAACGCACAGTTTCTGACATGTATGCACACAAAAATCCATGTATAGATACATGAACACACACACATTGTCATCCCTCCTCTTGGTAGTGAGATGAAAGTGAAGGTGTTTCATGTTAGACTCTCTCCTGCTTGTCAAACCTAAATTCTCACAGTGAGTTAATATCAGGTCAAAATGAGGCGAAGAGCGAACATAAGCGACCATGACATGGAGGCCAGCGAAAAGACACTTCATAGGGTCAGTCATACACTCTCATGCACTGGGCGGTCTTCTGATTGGATGGTAAGGTCTTCAGGGAATACCCGGGGTGACACAAACTTTAGGACAACGCAGCCATGCAAATCAATAACACTTTCATCCAATCCAGAAGATTCATGGGGAGGGGGGAGGTCTAGGGTGGGATGTTATTATGGAGACAGATGATCCTAAGGGCTAACATACTTCTCCTTCTGAGAGGGTCTCCTTTGGCCAGCCTCGGCACTCAACTGTGCTCTGTTTCCAGAATCCAAAGAGGAAAAAAATTGACAGACACAGCAGAGATAGTAAGGAAGGAAGAGCAACAAACAAACCAAAGTGATCCAGATTTTAAGCCTAGAATATGAAAAATCTATGAAAGAATACCTTGTCAATTTCTATAACATAAAAGCCTTCTATGTCCCTTGTTTCATGTAAAACAATTTGAGAAAAAAAAGATACGTAAAGCGAAACAGTTGTAATGAATGAATGAAGAACGGATGCCTTTGCTTTTATGGCTACAGTACAACTGGTCACAAAATAGTTTCTGTGACCAAATACCCACAAAGCCACCAAACAAAAATGAGGCAACAGGAAGTCTTTTAACTTGCGGTCACCTTTTCCCCCCAAAGTGGAAGCTTCAGTGAGACCTGCTAACTGGGAAAAGAATTCTACTTCAGCCCTGCATTGCATAAACATAAAGAATCCAGGAAATGTATAAGTGGAGCTGCAGTGCATTCATCCTCACCTGAGCTCAGCCATTTTGGCTTCAGGAAGGGGGGGTTTGGGAGGGGCTACTTCCTCATCTGGTATTTCAGGGGCAGCTTCTGCAGGAGTGGCCACCGGAGTTGTCTTATTCAAGACCTCCTGCTCCCGGTCTATCAAGGGCATCTCTGCTGACACGCTGCTGTATACATAAAATCTGTCTGAGTGATGGGACATACTTTAAGTGTCTGCGTATTCCTGTGAGCATGTTTTGTGCTCACCTCTCTGCTGTGGTAGCAGGTGGTGCTGGTTTACTAGGGGTGGTAGGTGATGGCTGCTCCTGCTTCTCTATAGTCAGCTTCACCAATTCCTGTGGACAGACAGACAGCATAACCAGCTTCAGCCTCCTTTATGAAAACAACACATAAGGACATTGCTGCATCAGTTTTATCAGGGAAGGGCATGCGTACCTTTACTCCATCCAGCACTGCTTTGATGACAGTGGTGACAGAAGCCACATTTTCCTTGTCCTCCAAGTCAATGCCGTCCAGCATCACTTGGTCGGCCCAACGAATAAGGTTGGCCAAACTTTGATACACACGGCTATGGCAAGAAGACAGCGCCGAACTGTTGAAAAGGCATGAAATTGAGGTTGGGTGAGGGTAAGAGGAGAGCATGGCGTGGGGAAAAGAGAAGAGGAATTCAGGCCAGAAAGAAAGAAGTGGGGTTAATGGTATAGATGAGGATATAACGTACAGGAGGTGAGAGAAGGTGTGGAAACCAGAGGTGAAAAAGGAGAATGATTCAGGACAACACAACAGTGAGGTGTGAAGAAAAAAAAATGGGAGGAGGACATATCAGACTGGAAGTGATAAAAATCACAGAAACAAGAACACATGACTCATTTCTGTCTATTATCTCTTAAAGGACATATTTTTGGGGCATCTGTTGAAATTGCTCGACTACAAGCTTGAGGGTAGGAATAAGGCTGTCAGAGTTGACAGGAGAATGTATAACTGCACAGGGACGCAGGGTGTTGTTTCTCCCTTTAGCAAATCATAGTTGTAGACTTCGCACTAAGGTGTGGCAAAGGCATGTATCAACACGCTGCAGCTGAATCACAGCGCAGGAATATCCTTCCACTGTCTTTGCACAACCTAGCCCTAAAGCGAGTAGGAGAGACCTGAAGCTATAGGACTAAGGAAAAGGATGTGTGCGCTGGACGAGTATGGGACACAGGTTACACTGGCGCTGGGAAGAACTTGGCTGACTAGAATTTGTAGAGACTAAAGCACTTTTGGCTCTAAGTAACCCTCACTGCAGTTACACCCACTACTAGTCTACTTATTTGACTACTATTGATTCAAATCACTGCAAACAGTCTATGCAAGTTGTACACTGCAATCTGTAAAATGGGAACTTAGAGATATTCAAACAGTATTTGCTTACTTTATCTCATTTGCCAAAAGACACCCAACCTAAAGCTGTAAGGAAACTAATGTGCAACAGTGATGCTTAACTTGCTGCATGCAAGCACCTACTTATGATCTTTTGAGATTTGACTGAATTCAAATCCCAAGAGATGGCTGCTGCTCAGCGTTGCAAGAACAATCACAAAACACAGTGCTGCGAGACACAAAATCTGTGACCTCTGACCTCCATACTTTAGCTGTACTGATGGATGAGAAAAAGCACAAAGACAAAGACAGAGAAGTTCGAACGTGTCCTGACAGCCCAAACAAAGCTCTGGCTAAGGTTACTTTCACATAAAAGGTGTACTTAAGCCATCAAGGAAATCAAACAAACTGATTCATACTATAGGCTGACGTATCTGAAAGTTGAAATGGGATTTCAGTTTTACAAAAGTAACACAACAGCAAAGAGCAACACATGAAATAAATCTGTGAAACTTCAGATATCAAGTCAAGGAAGCCTTTAGGTGAGGCAGCCAACTATTATCAGTCTTCACAAGCTGCTCACTAAGAGGTAGTGAACACCATTCCAGTCTGAACATGCAGTCTGCTACTTTAAGAACTGCTTCAAGAGGCAAGGATTATGCGAATAAACTGAAAAATGATATATTGTGACCTTTTGGAGGAAACTTGAAGGATGCCTTCTTGTGCTATGACTCATCTGATTGTTCTAGGAATGAAACTTTTTAATAATATTGACCTACTTTTCCTGTCAGTGTCGTATGCGCACATTCTCACCTGTGCTGTGTCCGTGCCTCTACCTGTACCAGAGGCAAGATTGCTTCAAGCACCTTGCTGGCTGAGCCCGGAAGCATCTCCAGCACCTTCTTCTCGACAACCATTTTGTCCACGATTGTCTTGAAGTAGCGCAGGGCACTGACCACCTCCTTCTCGTGCTCCTCCAGCCTACTAACCTTCTAGAAAAACAAAACGCAAGAACACAAAATACTACCTTAGAAAAATTACAGGATAACATATTTACTGTTTGGGGCCATCATAGCAGTCTGGGCTTTGTGCTACGGTTCCACTATTTCCACAGTTTGCTCACAATTCAAAGCATCATCTACCAACTAATGTGGCTTTGACTGATCTTGGCATTCTTGCAAAGAGCTTCTTGAGTCTCTAGTCTTTTGCAGCAGGGCTGCTGAGGAATATGCTCATTACACAAAAAGCCTTAAGAGGGGGCAGAGAAGTTCGTTCATGAAGCGGCCCAGTTCCATTCATGTCTTTAGAGGTTTAGAACACCTGCTGAAGTACAGCCATCACAGCGACTGTGGGAGGCTGTGGGAACCAGCAGGGAAACTCTTACGCTCCCACAGACACAATGGAATACAGGAGCACAAAACATTAGACAGGAAAACAATCGTCTCACAAAGAGGCAAACAGACGCATGGAATAGGTGGGAAAGAGATGGATTTCCCACAACACACACACATTTTCTGGCGCACACACCTTGTTTGTAGGTTTCTCTGTACTCTTGGCTGCTGGCTCGGGCTGCAGTTGCTTGCCCTTCTTGGATGGAGTCCTCTTGATCTTGGGAGAGTGGAACTTGTCCTTCAGGATCATGGTGAAAGTGGACAGATGGGACCGCTGCGAGTCTATGGACAAGAGAGGAAAACACAGGAAGTTGAGTGGTCAGTCAAGGAGGAGAGATTCTCAGGGGAGGGATAGAAATTAGATATAAGCAGATGGCACAAGCTCACTGAAGTGCTGATATCACTGTCACACAGGGGTGCTCAAGTGAAGAGCTGAGCGCCAGCAAGACACCAAAAGGAAACTGGAATCTTTAAGGCCAGGAGAGCAGATTTGCATATGCTCCTTTGGTTTTCAATAGAAATCTGCTGTTTGGGCTCTTCTAGCAGCTCATTATGAGCACAGATGTGAGAGAGACAAGGACGAAGTGTACGAGTGTGCCTGTGCTAGTCAGTGCCGAGATGAAAATGACTTTATGGTACATTATAGAGAGAGCTGCTTCATAATAGCTGACTAATTTAGCAGAATTCAACTAGTTCACTGTAGACAGTATTATTTGTATCAAGGGACAGAAGAGCTCCCACTCTCATAATCCCAGGACAATTAACTGCTCCCTCACTGTATCCCTTCGCCTCTTTGTCTCTCCCGTCTCTCTGAAACTGAATCAGGCAATAAATACTAATAACAGCAGTGGGAGCCTGCAGGATGCGTGGGTTTTTATCAGCGACAAAATTACACCTCTATCTGCTGTAATCTCCCTCCAGCTTGATGATGGCGATATCTGGCATTCTAGGGCCACCAGTGTTTCAAGAAAAAAAACAAAAAACACTGAATGCAGAACAGCAATCAACAGCAGGAAAGCATCACAAACCGGACTTCCAGCGGGGCCATGCTTTCATCTGCACCATTGATCAACGCGACATGTACATATCCACCCCACTGTTCTATCTTTAATCCTCATCATCCTTTACTGTGAGTGAAAAGCTAAAGTTCACCGAGGCAGCCAAGGACAACTTTGTCTCTCATTAAAAATGTTGATGGGAACGCCTGCAGAGGAGTTTCCTGAGATTAGGCATGCAAGACCCCTCGGGCTCTGGTTTTTACACTTCATTTTTTAAAGAAGTACCTCATCTTGATGTTGTGCAAAAATAATGAAATGCTGGCTGGTTTGCAATCATTAGGACATTACTCATGTAACAGAGAGGGTTCAATAAACTACAGAGTTGCTGGAAATCTCTCTCATGACCGTTCATCGCCTTTAATCTCAATTTGACCTAGTTTTTATTGTCCAAATAGGTCAAATCAATCACATATAGATGCTCCAACATGTTCACTCTGTCGATGCAAAACATCACTCTAACGTAACAAGATGTGCATTGAGCGAATGTAGAAATATTGCAAATTTTAATTGCCGTTACATCAATATAGATGGTAAAGCCACGGCACAATGTGACAGAGATAGGAGTCTTTAATTGTATGCTTTGTCCATTCATCTCACAGTAGTCAGCCAGGCCGGATTTAAGGAGAAGGACAACAAGGAGTTTATCAGAGAGACAGGCTAGTGACTCTGCACAGTGAAGACCCAGTGGAAAGGGGCAACCTTCTCATCTAAACAGCTGTCTAGATCTACACTTTCTAGCTACAGGGGATGAAGTACTCCTGCAGTGCACCTGAAAACAGTCTGAATGGCATAGCTGGGACTAACAGTCTGAGAGGTTATTTTACACCCTGAGGCCGTACATATAGCGTTAAGTCAGTTTTGCCACAAGCCAAGGCGCTATCCTGGCAAGACTTCACTTTATACAGCGAAGGGATTCATGTAGAGTAGTGCACATGCTTTGATTGCACAGCAGCCTCCACATTAATTTAGCCTCGGATATCTGTTTGACCTCGTTGCCCCCCCCACTAATCTTGGCACAAGCGCAGGGGACTGTGGCTGACATCACAAAATGCTGCACCCTCTCACTGAACTGCAGCTTTACATAGGCCCAAAAGGACTATGTGCGAGTTTACAGCTGTAACTCAGCGTCCCCCAGCCCTGGAGTTGGGAAGCAGTGACATGAGCACAATGAGTCACTGCTATGATCGATACAGCTGGTCCCTCAGACACCATCGCAGTCCCTGAGGCTCAACTGTTTATCATGCACACGGAGCTGGTGCCATGGTTCCTCTGCTCCCTGTTCACTTCTCCACCAGGTCTTTGCGCCTTTAGAGCAGAAATGACTGGAAGTCTGGCTCAGCATGAAAATGACATCATCACCAGAAAGAAATGGACAGTGTTGAAGTCAGTGAGAGAGAGGGAAAACACAGTGAAGTGCTCTGTTATAGTCATGTAGCCCTCTCAGTATCCACCCTCCCTTCTTCTGCCAGAGAGCGGTCAGCCATTCCTCCTGCTCTCCCCAGCTTCCTGCCTGCTGCCGGCCAAAGTTTTGAACTGGTGATGTCATTGGTTGTAATGTCTCGAACTCAATCTGACGAGTCAGGGACTAAACAAAACAGTGAAAGAAACTTTACAGTTAAACCATTTCAGGGTGGGCAAACAGGGAAGTCGTGTCGACACCCACACTGTTTCTGCCCTTTCTTATACATCACCTTCTTCTACCATAAAGGTGAAACTGTTTCAAATTTGGCACACTGACTGGACACCATCGCCTGATTCTTTTAAGTTTAAACACCTCGACCAGTCTAATGCCACTCTTATGCACTTAACTTTTAAACAACATGAGGCAGTGTTGGATTCCTTCAACTAAACAGAGTTCAAAACATCCCGTGATCCACCTTATTAGATTTTCTGCTAGTGAATTTGTTGAAATATTTTGATTTTTTATAAAAAATGTCAAACTTTCCTACAGTCTTTACCTACACTCATTTGCCACTTTATCAAGTACATCTGTTCAACTGTTTGTTAGCACAACTATCTAATCAGCCAACATGAATCACATGACATCAACTCAGTAGCTTCAGACATGAAGACATTGTCAAGATGACGAAGTTAAAAGAGAGCATCGGAATGAGGAAGAAAGGTGATTTTAAATGAATGTGGCATGGTGGCTGGTGCCAGACGAGCTGGTCTGAGTATTTCAGAAATTGCTAATCTACTGTAATTTTATCGTACAACCATCTCTGGAGTTTACAGAGAATGGTCCAAAAAAAAAAAAGGGAACATACCTAATGAGTGGTGTTTCTCTGGGTGAAAATGCCTCGTTGATTCCAGAAATCAGAGGAGAAGGCAACAGTCACTCAAATATTCCCTTGTTACAACTAAGATATGCAGAAGAACAACTCTGAATGTATAAAACGTCAAACCTTGAAGCAGCTGGGCTACAGCAGCATAAGATACACAGTGGGTGCCATGCCTGGCAACAATAAACAGGAAACTGAGGCTACCATCTGCACAGCCTCACCAAAGTTAGACAACAGAAGATTGGAAAAAGTTTTCCTGGCCAGATGAATCTTAATTTCTGCAGCGATGTTTGGATGGTGGGTTCAGGATTTGGCGTAAACGATATGAAAGGATGGATACATCCTGCTTGGTATCAACAGTTCAGGCTGGTGGTAGTGGTGTAATGTGTGGGGGACGTTTTCCTGGCTCACTTTGGACCCCTTAGTTCCACCTGAGCATAATTTAAATGCCACAGCCCACCTGAGGTTTGTTGCTGATCATGTCGATAACCAGAGTGTACCCCTCTTTGGGTGGCTGCTTCCACAAAGATAACACACCGTACCTCAAAGCTTAAATAATCTCAAACAGGTTTTCTGAACATGACAATGAGTTCTCTGTGCAATCAACAAATGTGCAGCAACTGCAATCATGTCAATATGAACCACAATTTCTGAGGAATGTTTCCAGCACCTTGTTGAAGTTATGCCATGAAGAATTAAGGTAGTTCTGAAAGAAAAGGAGCGTCTGACCCTCAGACTAAGCCTAATTCATAATATGGATTTTTAAAATTTTCAAACATATCTGGGCCAATCAAACTCAGCAAAACCAACTCTTGTACATGCACCCAGGACTCCATTTTGAGAAAAATTATTGTGGTATCTGTCAGCTAGGCGGTGCTGACATAAGAAAAATGTATTTTTGCTCTCCTGTCAAAGTAATTGGTGTGATCACCACACTGGATTTTACTGAAAGCTTTAAACAATTTTCAGAAAGCCACAACTTCGCTCCAATCTTCAACATATGATTATCAAACTAAGCCTCACAACAGTAAGCAAATGGATGCAGATTTTTAAAAATCTGTACCATCATCAAACTTGGTTCATGGACTCTGCAGACCTTCCTGAGGTTGTCCAAAAAAAAGGAATAA
>VUQH01070785.1:24324-42911 GCA_015106775.1 Etroplus canarensis | reverse complement strand
TACCCCCCCCCCCCCTAAAAAAAAAAAAAAAAAAAAAAAAAGACAGTGAATTAAAATTTCATACATGTGCCTGATGAAAACTTCTTTGGATTCACACACACTAACCCCCCTTTTTCTTTACACTATAGCTAAAACTTGTCTAAGTGTTCTATTTAAACAAAGATGCAACCCTTCTTGGCGCACTTGGGAAGAAACCCTGTCATGTGGGATACATGTAAATAGCCAGTTCATTGTTTATAAGTGAGTCTGCATGCAATGTGGCCCTATTTGTCTATAAAAATGACAACACTGTGAGTGAATTACTGTCTGCTACACTGCGGAACAAAAAACACAGATGAGCGCATATCTCCACAGGCAAGACCTGCTGTGGAGCAAGAGGGGGGGCATGCTAGCCTGAGGCATGCGAGATGAACAGCAGGGAGGAAAAATGGAGAGGAAAGAGAAAAATTCAACAGGAAATATTTAAGTGCTTAGTGAATTATTTATTCTCTCCATTGTAGTGGTTACTTCCCGTTGGCTGTATTCGGTTTTCAATAGGAATCCTCTTTATATGCCCAGTTATCAACACGCAGCACTATAGGACACCCCAGGCTCTGTGTGTGTGTATGTTGCAGGCAAAGCTTCACTCCAAGGACGGCAGAGATGTGAGGAAGCCCTGGTAGGTAATGTGGTCCTGACTAACAGCTGACTTGACATGTAACAGAAGAAGAAATGCAATGGTGGGTTTTACAGTTTTCCAGCTGTGCTGTTTGAGCATGAAGTTCAACAAGAAGGTGCCACAGGGAGACTGAGATCACCAAATCCACTTACTGAGTAAGTAAATGAGATGCAGTAGATGCTAAGTGCACAGCTGGCTTACTGTCTATTGCAGTCCACTTAACAAATGAGTGCAAGGAGAAGGGTTCTGCATGTACTACACAATTATGAATCCATAACGATAAATTGATAATGCTGGATTTCTTCAGCCAGTTGCTTCTCAATGACTTCTGAAGTCTGAAAAAAAGGGCAAATAACATTGATCTTGCATGAGAAGAATTAGGAAAAAGAATCAGAACCAACTACAACCAATTTCAACCTGAAAGACTAATGACACACTTCAAAAGTTCATTTATACTCTAATGAATACTTTGCGGCAACATTGGTGGAGTCCAACACCCACTGGAAATAAGTTTGACTTATGACCGGCAATGCCAACCAGGTTGTCACCACCGAGGCCAAATTGCCTGTAACAATGGTTGGTTGGTGTTGGACTCTGCCAGGGCTGCCCATTGTCACCGATTTTGTTCATTATGTTTACGGACAGAATTTAGGTGCGGTCAGGGAGTGGAGGGTGTAAGATTCTGTGGTCTCAGGATCTCATCTCTGCTTCAGTGAACAATGATGGTTTGCAGTCAAGTGTGTAGGGGCTGGGATGAGAATAAGCGCCTATAAGTCTAAGGCCATGGTTCTCAGCCAGAAAAAAGGTAGAGTGCCTACTCCAGGTTGGGAATGAGTCCCTGCCCGAAGACGAGGAGTCTAATATCTCAGGGTCTTGTTCACGAGTGAGAGAAGCAGGGAGTGGGAGAGTGACAAATAGATTGGCGCAGTATGTGCAGTGATGTGGATGCTATACCGAGCTGAGCATGAAAGTAAAGCTTTCAATTTACCAGCTGATGTACATTCCTACTCTAACCTATGGCCACGAGTTCCGGGTAGCAACCAAAAGAATGAGATTATGGATACAAGTGGCAAAAACGGGCTTCCTGTGAAGCGGGTCTGTGCTCTTCCTTAGAGATGGGTGGGTCATTCGAGAGAGGCTAGGAGTAGAGGAGCTCCTCCTCTATGCCAAAAGGTTGCAGCTGAGGTGGTTCAGGCATCTGATCTGGATGCCTGCTGGGTGAGTCATAGGTAAGGGGTTTTGGGCATGTTCTACTGGGAGGAGGCCAAGGGGGAGACCAAGGAAAGCTCTGGGCTGGCTTGGGAACACCTCATGCTTGCTTTATGGTACTGCGGTTGTGTCCGTTTGTGTTGTGTTAGCACAAACGTTGTAGACATGCTTACGTGCGATTTCCTAAAAAAAACCAACTGCACATTCTGACGCTGTGTGTAGGTCGAATGCTGATTGGTTGAAGAGTAGCCCGGGACAGGAAAGGGAGAGACAATGCGGTCCCAAATGTAGAGGGAGAAGCCCCCCCCCCCCAAAAAAAAACAACCCAAAAAACAGATGGCTGACGTTGACACTTTTCATTGTTTTTAAATGCTTGGTTTCACTTTAGCTCTTCGTGTGTTATAAGGTCGCTCATTGCTGGTTAAGCAAGCAAAAGTAGCCCATAGACTAGTTGACTGTGACACTGCCCTCTGGTTCCAGTTATTGGCTACAACATGTAAATGACGACAACAATGTAGCTGTGTGCAGGCTCTCTGTAAATCAGCCATTAAGTGTCCCCCTGGAAGAGCTGGGAGAAGTGACTGGGGGAAGGAAAGTCTGGGTGCCTCTGCTTCAAATGCTACCCCCAGTGTCCCAGACCCAGATAACAGGCAGAAAATGGAAGGATGGATATGTGGAATACTTTGTGGAAGTGATGCAAGAATTCAATTAGTCCTCAGAATTGGAGCTTCAAAACCCAAATGGGTTTATCACATTAAATCATATTTGTTTTACCAAATCACTGATCATTTTTCAGCACTCGATTTAGCACATCAAAGCATGTGTTTGCTTCAGTAAAATAAACCTCAGCCAATACTCGCATAAGCATGCCCTTCAGTATGTCAATGACTAGTAACGCAACCCCACCAGCCATGGTTCACTGATCAGGGGCAAACATCAGCGTGGCGATGGAGGTGCGTGCATGGGAACAGACAGTTTGGTCACCCATGGCTAACAGAGTGTGGCTGCAAAACACACAGGCAATCTATAATGCAGGTTTATATAACAAAAAAGCAAATCAGATCCATAACTGTTTAGTGAGGTTGTGGCTGGTCATCTGTATTCAGACTGTTTACAGAATGAAGATGAGCAAGTGAACAAAAAAACATTAAAACAACCTTTTGTGAGACTGTTTATAGTCTTTCCTCAAATCCAACCATGCATCACACAGTAGACTGATGATTGCAAATCCATATCTACAAAGGGAAACTCTGCAACTCCGACAAAGCATCATCATTACCCTTATGAGTCATGACATTACACTTGGGAGATAAAAACAATATCAAAACACCCTCACCCACCTTCTTATCTTTTTGCCACTTTGGAGTTGTGAAAGCTCGTTAAAAAATAGAATGACCTGAAACATGTAGATGTGATCTGATTCCCAATTTTAATAAACAATGGCAAAAAAGTGTGAAGAACCTACAAAATGAGCTGAAACTATAATTATCAGTTGGGGGGGTGGAAAATATGTAGCGTGAGGCCATAAAAAGAAACAAGCAGCATGCAGAGGCACATAAAAAGTAAATCCAGTCTAATCTCTTGGTGACACTCCTTGCATTCTTGAGTCTGTTTATTTGTGAGTGGTTCTTCAGCCCACTGAAATGAGGTGTGCATCTTAATGGCGCTTTGAAACATAGTCGGCAATCTGCTATTTGTTGAGCGGACGATCCATCTTCCTTTACGTCAACGTAGCAACAGTATTTTACTCACACAATCTCACAAGGTTATACCGCCACAGCTCCAGGGCTAAAAAAAAACCCCAGTTTGCAGCAGAACTGTAATGGGGAAAAAATAAAGTGGTGCAGTCTTAACACATCTTAAAATAAACTACTATGCCTAAACATAAGGCTTTTGAGGTTAGAGCAGACTCTGCACGGTTCCATAATTACACAGTTTGCAGATGAGATGTGGTAGATAATGTGATGTATTATTGAGGGTAGTGGGTCAGTATGGAGCTATGAAAAATGCTGGCATGCAAGTCAGTGAGTTCATGCACAAGGTGCTCATACATAGATATCAACAGTGCGTGCTTATACATCCTGTGAAATGGAAGACAAGCTAACTACAGATGCATGAGCTTCAGATGTAAGTCCCGGTAGGGACTTTCTTCAAGTAAGTCACTAAAAGGATGCTGGCTTCTTTTTCCTTTTCTGTAGGTGATGTTATTATCACATTATGAGTCAAAAGTGAGTCATCCCACCGCTGTTCTGGTTAAGCAGTTTTATGTGGAATACAGTCCATCTGATTAGACACAAAGTGCATTTTCAGTTCACATACAAGTCTCATATGCATATGCCTCATGCAGGGCAGTGGCCTTGAATGTGGTGTTTTAGAAAAGGGTGGGACCATTAGGCCTGTGTATTGTGTGGTGGCGTAAACATTTACAAGTCTCTAGCCTCAATGCCTCCTCTGTTTAAGTATAACGCCAACAAAACTCCATCTTCCAAAGCGCTCCGTGTCCAGAGTTAACACAATCTTCTCATACACATGTTCCTCTATGACCTCTCTGCTGCTGTGGTAGGAAGATCATTCAGTTTCCGTGGTAGTATTGCTGCTACCATTTCCTTTTTTCAATTTAGTGTGTGCTGGCAATATTTGTCATATTGTTTGTCCACATTGCCACATCACTGATTTGAAAAAATAATTGTTTCCTGCTGGTGGTTTAGTGTTACATTTAACCCTCACCACCAAGCTGGCTCTATTAAGCAGGATTCCTCAGCTTCACTACTTTTGACTTCTTTACTTCACATTGGTCTTTGTATACTAGCAAATAAACTATTAACATTGAATTACAATATACTGTATATGCTTGAGGATAATACTACACTGCATTGCCTGTAGGCTGTTACTATGCGTATTTAGATAATCCTCATTCTTGGATGCTTTGAGTCTCTGTATAGGCAGCAGACGAGCTAATGGAACTACTTAATGGGATCGCTTGGCAGAGCAGCTCATAAGGGTTGTACTGAAAGCTATGGAGTGAGCCCTAAGGTCTAGTTGACTCAATTGTCATCACATCAGTGTGCAAGGACTCATCCCAGAATCCACATCCACTGCCAGAAACAAATGAATGCCCACACAGTGGCTCCCCAAACAATTCAACCACAAGCAACAAAAGGTTATAGAGGGGGTGCCTCGAGGCTTGGTTTTCAACAGCGTCACTGACACACAGAAAACAGTTTATGGCACATGTGCATTGTGTCAGAGGAAAAAAAGGTCACATAGTGAGAAAGTGAAGTCAGAAAGATCCAGGTGAATTGTTTCACAATCAAAGGTGGGCCATCTGATAATCGCACAATGTGAACGTTCATAATTTGGCACAGATTTTACGCAACCCTCCCATGGTGGGAGGGGCTTGTGTTCCCACCTGGACTTAAACCAAGGACCTTTGTTTACAAGGCAAATGTGTCAACCTTTACACTATACACTGCATCATGTAATACATAAATATTAGCACTATTTAAACTGTCCAACTCCCCATGAGCAAAGCAAAAACATGACTGGTTGTTAAGCAATTAAGATGACATTCATTAGATGTGCTAAACATTTCAACAGTGCAACATTCTGCAAACAGAAGACAGCATGGTGGATAAAATAAAGAATAGCAAGCTGACAAGTTCTGTGATTTTGGCAGTATTTAAAAGCAAAATAATTCCTCAGAGAGCAAGTTAGCAATGGCAGAATGTCTGTTATTTATGTTTTTTTTACTCATGTCACACAGTGCACAGGCTTAATGGAAGGAGAGACAGACAGTACAGGACATCATGAAGCAGTATTTTTCATGGAAAAAAACACCCCTGTATGAACAGATTGCCTATCCCTAATCAAAATGGATATAAGCTATAAAATCAAATGGCCTCCAGAAAATGTTGTTGTGTATATGACTGCAGGAAGGGAAAAATCAAACTATGGAATGACAGTTATATTATCAAAAAAGGTTCACGTCTCCTGCACATAAAACTGCAGTCTTTTAAGCGAGTCTGCGTAAAGAATAAGTAACCTTGACACTGTTTTCAGAGATCAGCACGTGCCAAAACACAACACTGAAACTGAAAGTTGAACCTGAAACAAGTGACCTCAAGATTCACAACCCTTCTTTTGTTACGAATGATTTATTATAACCTGCAGCTCTTTTGAGAACTGGCCATAAGTTTAAATAAGAATACCAGCATTTTCTCCTTTCAGTTTATTGGTAGTGATGATTTAATGTTTTTTTTCCAATGTTTTTTGTATGCACTACGTAATAATGAATCACATATCTTTGGAGTTTTAAAGTGGCTGTAGTGATCATTTACATGTTTTGGTCATTAACTAAATAATTAATTTCTTCATGTTTTTTCCTCTTTTCAGAAGACCAAATGATTACTTGCGAAAATAATTGGCAGATTCATCTATTATGGAAAAAATCATTAGTTTAGTACCTAATTGTGATATTGATTCTTTTTTTTTTTTCCATTTACGAGCCCATAGCAGTGACAGCTAATGATTCCACTAATGTGATGTGAGAGAAGAACGAGGTCACAATAGAGTGGCACACGAAAGCTTTCCTGGAGGGCAGGGCAAGCCCCATATGATGGAAAGGGTTAACAGTGGAAAATCACACAACATACACTTACACACCATCCTGGGTACCCCTCCTGTTCCTTCCCCACTGACGCCGAAGCCACCGGTATGATTTCCTGTCCCTTGTCTCCCTCGTTTAAGGCCGCTCCCTCTTTACAGTCCAGAGCAGTCTGGACTCGGTAACTCAGCTTTTGCAGCTCTCCTATATAACAACTTACCTTATAAAAATAAGCCTTGCCTAATAGGGCATCACTGACACGTACACATACATTTACATAAACTCACACAACACAAAGAAGCTCACCGCGACACATAACCACCCAACATAAAAATGCTCAAAGCAGCCCAATCCTTCAAGTGACCTTCTGGCTACGGCAATTTACTGCATTTTTTAGCAATCCATTTAAAGCTCACTTTCTGAGCCGAATCTTTCAGTAAAGTGAGAGCAGAGCGTCTGGCAGGCAGCAGGTTCACCTTGGGTGAAACGAATAGACAAAAGACCCACAAAGTGCTATAAATACCCAGCTTGTCAGTATCTCTAACATCAAGCAGCACCAGAACAGAGACACTGCGACAGCTAAAAAAACTTCTGTGATCTGCGTAGATGAATTCGGAGTTCTCAGTGAACGGCAGCTGTTTGGCAAGAGTGCAAGAGGCAAACAGGCACTATAAAGCACTCGAGATAGGAGACTGATCCTACACACAGACAAACAGCCACAAGAGAACCAATCACTCCACTTCTGAGTACAAGACAGAGACAGATACAGACAGGGAGAGGAGCGAAGGCAACAGTAAATGGCTTCAACAGCAAGGAGTGGTACCACTCTCTCCATGTTAGAGTGCCGTACAAAGCTGATCTTGTCTGTACAGCAGACTACTTGTCATCCTCTTAACACTTGGTGCACAAACATGGCACCGGACAAGACTGAAAGACAGATGCCACATAACATCTCATCCTGCAGTTCAAATGCACTGTGGCAAACCAAACTCTTTGTGAAAACCCAAAAGCAGCTTCTTAAAAATAGGCTTGAATGACAGATGTGTCCTTTACAAAGGAAGACTCGCCCTCGCACAGCCACTTATAATTAGGCAGTGGTTGTTTAAACTATGCCAGAGATGAGTAATCAATCATAAATGTAGCTTTGTAAATAGCGTGATATTAATATCATTCACATGCACGACACTGAATAATAAACATGTCTCATTCTGAGCTGTTTGCCTATTGACTGTCTTCTTTATTTTTCCTACTGGGGGTTTAAAAGTGGTGCTATAAGTTTCTTTCATCTCTGTATTTATATTAGTTGTGTAAAGCAGTGCGGTATCACCACTGAGTGTGTTGTGGTGGTTTTTTAAAGATCAAATAAAATGAAACAAGGTTGTAATTTTCTTTCTGTGATATTACATCTTTAATTTGACTTAAACAAAGCAGGACAAAGACTGCAGTATCTTTATTGATGGGGATAAGAAGAAAACAGACTGGACAAAAAAACGAGCTGTTAAAATAAAAACTCAATTGAAATATCATTAAAATACTCTGACAAAGTCAAGTAAGAGAGATTTATGCTTCATGTGGGGCTGGAATATTTTTAGGTTTTACCTTATTTATATTTCCAGTTTTAAAGATCCTTTAAAGTGCTTCATAAATGTGAACCAGTATGAAGATTCTAGTTGTGTCTGCAACATATCTGTATTAAGTCACTGTCATCACAATTGCATGCACATAGCTTATAACTAATGAACCTAACTAATTACATGATGGAGGCCTACACAGGAGAAATATATTCTCCATCTGTGACCGGCCAGTTTAACTGCCAGTTTTTATGTAGGTGTATACATTTTTGTGTGTCTCAGTGTGCGTGTGTCTATAGGACAACATAGTTCTGCAAATAAATTGGAAATCACCGTTTTTAATGGCTGAAATGTGTCCCAATACAAATGCGTGTTAACAGTGACTTTATATGCCGCTGCTCTGCTAATGTCCAATTTTTATCATCACCATACACTCAAGTGCTATTGTTTTAGCTTTATTATATGTAAAAATTACAACTCACAGAGAAAGCTAGTTTGATTGAATGTACACCATGAAGCCCCATTCTTGATCCATAGGCATTAATATAGAGCTGGTCCCCCCTTTGTAGCTACAACAGCTTCCACTCTTTGGGGAGGCTAACATTCTCCTGGCATTCGTCAAATGCAGACTCGTCTATCATAGAGGATAGAGGAGCGTGATTCGTCACTCCACAGAACATGTTTCCATTGCTCCAGAGTCAGGTGGTGGCATGCTTTACACCACTCCATCCGATGCCTCGGATTGTGCTTGGTGATGCAAGGCTCGCATGCACCTGCTCAGCCATGGAAACTCATGCCATGAAGTTCCCGGTGCACAGTTTTTGTGCTGCTGTTAATGGCAGAGGAGCCAGTTTGTGGCTGAGTTTCTGTGGTTAAGTGTTTCCACTTTGCAAATATTCCTCTTAGAGTTTATCTTGGAATATCTTGGAAGGAATAAATTTCATGAACTGACTTGTTGCAATGTTGGCACCCTCTTACAAAACCACACTGGAATTCAGCGAGCTCTTCAGAATGATCCATTCTTCCACAAATGTTTGGAAAAGCAGACTGCATGGCTAGGTGACTGATTTTATACACCTGCGGCAATGACTGAATGAAACACTTTAATTCAAGGATTAATTCAAGGAGGTGTGGACTAATGCTGTTGACCATATTGTGTATTTTTGACTCACCCAATCATTTATGTCCAAGTCAGCTCCCACAGGGTTTCTGCAAGCGCACTATAAGCCTGGTGGGCTGCAAGGTCAAAAAGTTGACCCCCTACTGTGCTTAACTATCTGGGGATTTTTTAAGACAAAAACTACAACTGTTATTTTAGTTAAAGAAGCATATAATATTATATTATATATTATTAGCTCATTTGCCTATAATCCCTCTTTGCCATTATAAGCTTCTAGAACAACTTGGAAAAAAAGGTAAAAAGTAATTCAACTTATATATATCCCCTTATATAACATGTCACTGGTAAAAATAGCTACATAGCAATGTGACAAATGAATAAGTAAAAGTATTCTCTACATAACTATATCTATATCATCTTCCAGGGATTTATTGATCAGTTGATGTTTTTTTGTCTATTCTTCCTCACACTGCAGCAGACAGCATGCCTGCATTCCCAAAAATAGTATGGTGGGTCCTTTACATATCAGGTATGACAAAATTATCTGTTTATTTATTCACGTTTCACTTGATGTTTTGATTTAGAAAGAGTCTGATGAAGATGAAGAAGATTCTGCATGTGCATTAGTCTGAACACTTTCAAAGATAAAATCAGTATGGACCTGTCTATAGAGAAAATCATTCTAGATTATGAGATTTTGGCATGATGTCCAAGTCTTTTGCTCAACATTCAGCCATGAGTAAACGACATAACTAAAACCAAGATTTAAGTTTAAATGTTAAAATTCACTGGTCATTAAGGGTCAAACTGAGAGCTGAAAAAAAGCCTCCTCACACTAAGGCTGATTGATTGTGTAATTAATCTAATTCATTCTAACATAGTATTTTGCAATTTTCTTCAAACCTCAGAAATTATTTATTTCTATTGCTGTTTTAAAAGCATATTTACACATTCAGGTTGTATGAATAGGAACATCCAAGAGGAAGTGGGTCAGTGAAGGCTGATACAAACAAATAGAAAATCTGCACTTTGCCCACAGGGCTGTAAGATCAGTCAGTCACTGACAAATCCAACACTGTGCATGTCTGCACACAAGAATGTCATCCTCAGTTTGGGTTGGAGATGAAGACATCAAACCAAGGATTCACAAATCATTTACACCCAAACAAGCACAAACACTCACATGTACCTTGACAACAAGGCTGACTTGTTTGTAAGCAATGTCGACTTCTTTCTCTCTCTCGCCAGTCCTGATTTAGACTGGCGTCGGAAACTGGCAGCAACTGTGGGACATCCCCCTTCATTGTATGCCAGCTCTCTGACCCAGCCATGCCACCCTGGGGTCTACATAATTTGACACACTGAACACAGGCATATACACACACACACACACACACACACACACACACACACACACACACACACACACAGCTCGAAATAATACACTTTTTAAAAACTAGATGTCCACATTTTTCCGCTCTGAGATTGCTGCTTTAAGGCACACCAATGCCACTTGCTTTTTCTGCCTCTCTCTTCATGCTGCTCACTTTACATCAAAAGAAAACAGACAGGGTTTCACTTTTCTTCTTGCTTACAATGGTCAGTACTGTATCTCTACCATATGCAATGCCACCAATGAGCGTATTACACACAAAAAGTAATATCCTGCGTTCCTGCATTCAAATCTACATAATATCTGCCTGACATTTGTGTGAGAGAAAATAACACATATTCATAACCAATAGAAAATCTCAGCAGGCTAAAATATGATTTCTCTCACTACTCGCAGCAAAACAAGAACTGAAAGAAAACATCCGTAGTTTCAGTAGTGGTTCTCATTTTCATTACTTTTAGTTCTACAGTCCAATCACCCCCACCAGTGGTTTAGGTGAGGATGATGCATGTTACGGCAGCATCCTCACCATTTAACATCCATCCTGATCACTGGGAAATGTCTACAAAAGTTAAAGGCTGCACTGCATGTGTGGAAAAAGTCTTCAGTTAAAATAATCTTCCTCTTGAGTATTTGATCTTTATACTCAGATTTGGATTTTGTAGCATGATCTAAAGTAGCAAGATGGACTTTTGGGCAATATGCATCAAGATGAAATCAAACTGAAGAAAGCATATTTAGCTCACACAGCTGCATCTAAGATTTGTTGCACTAAAAAAGGTTTTTTAGTTTCTGCTGTGGAGATTGTCAACTGGAATCCAAAAAACATCACAGGCAGTAAGATATGTGAATATTCTCAATTTGCTTTGAAATTAAAGCCTCCCTAGTTAAATTAAATGAGTTAATAGATGAATAACTACAAAGTCGTATTCATCTGCACCATGACCAGCTCATTTGTGGCCGTACAGAGAACTCAGTGAATCACATTACTCACTCTACCATTCTCTACTGAGGGCCATCATGACTACAGGGACTGGGAAGGTCAGGGTACACAGACAAAACACACACAGCAAACACTGACTCTCGCTGCCTGCTAGGCTGAAATACATAGATTCATTAGGCTGCGCACACCACAGACTGTGTGTTTTCAAAACAAGGTATTATGGCACTCGGCACTGTGTAATTACACAGTGATGGACTCTGCTACCTTAATTATGGAGCCTCTATGTTCTACCAACTCACCAGGGTGGATCTGTTCACGCAGCTTTAGCAGGAGAAGAGCAAAAATACCTCACAACAAACATTAATAAATCAAGCAGCGTTAACCCCAACATGTGGGTCAGCAAACATGCTCAGCTACCATGGTGAAGTGAGGCAGGCAGCTTAGAGTTAAAATACCAAGCTTACAGCTCCACAGTGCACATTTTCTGTATTGTGTAACAGGATTAAGACCAAAGCATCTAGGCACAGCATCAGATCCTAACCTGATGAGCCAGGATTAGAGTAGCTATGGCTTCTGTCTACAAATTTTGGAGGTAATAAGGCAAAGAGGAAGCCTGTGATTGAAGGCTGTGGCCCTGCGGAGCAGCCTCTTCGAGCTGGGTCCACCCAAGGCTTCAGCAAAGCAAATGAGCACCTTCCATAAAGCCACACGACACAAAAAGCACAGAGAGGAATGTCCCCTGCATTTTATTCTGCCAGTGAGCCTATTTTACATAAAGGCTGCAAAACTTGCAACCGCAGCCTTAGACAAAGCAATTCAAGTGCACATTTATTCAACAGAAACTGTAGAATGAGTATATAAGATTAAACTTCTGTAACCAGCCAGAAAAACAGAATGAAACAGTTCAAGTAATACTTATCTATCGTAGTACATGTCTCACTTGGGTTTAAATACCCAACACTCTTGTTTCTTCAGTGATGTAAGTGTACCTGCACGTAGCAGGAAAAGTACCGTACGGTGTTTTTACCTGTATCTTCATCTAGATCTCCTTGTAGAGAGGAGTCTGTGTCCTCTGAGGAGGCCTGGCTCCTCCAGTTTATGTTGCCCATCCAACAGTCCACACAGCGACTAGTCCACTTGATACTAATGCTTGCACTTTTTGTATACTGTGCCGTAGGTCACACTGGCATTTTTAGAGCTATCTCACAATAGCACTGCTGAGAGTTAGTCATAAGCTAACCGGCCCTCATGATCATTCTCACTTGACTCAGTCACATTAGACAGGACTTCAGAGGGAAGATCCACAAATAGCACTGACATAACTAAAGAGGAATTGAAAAGCAGCATGCCTTTTCTGAATCAGTTGTTTATTAAATTAATGTTCTTGTAAATCAATCGTCACATAATCCCGGACAGGACGACAGAGTGAAGCAGTCTAAGATGTCATCAGTGGTCCCGGAGAGGGTCCAACCCACAGTTATCTGGAGTGGGAATGTACTCAACAGTCATAAGGAAATGAGCAGGCCACCTACAGGAATAAATGACCTGCTCTCTGGCATGTAGGCCAACACACAGCAGTGAACTCAGGAGAAGCATCTTCTCTGTATCCCTTTTAGAAAACTGTCTCAAAAGCACAGATGGAAGTAGAGAGATAAAGAATATGACCCGCCAGTGCTGTGCTGTTGTGCTGATTACATGTGAGAACTCTGAAAACCACCTTAACTGCTTTCTCTAGGTCCTCGGAAGGTGACGAAGATGCTGAAGCCTTAAAAATGTTCATGTTACAAAGACCCGACTTCCTTTCACTTCTGATCGATTGCCTCGGTCCAGTCATTATGCAACATGTAATCCATCCATTTCTCCATCTGATTCACTCTGTGTGCACGGGCTCGATTTCTCTAAGCGCTCCACCTTTGTCCACCCTCTTGCTTTCTCTCCCCGAGCTCTTTTCCCTCCCTCTTTTTGCGTTCCCATACACAGCACAAACACACACACAAAAAAAATCTAATTACAACACAGCAAAACCTATATGAGAACAGCAAGCCTCTCATTCTGTGGTAGAGGGAGGGTGAAATGCTTGCTGCCATCAAACCTCAAAATTGCAGCATGCCAAACCAAGACTCATAGCTTGCTCTGTGCAACAGTGGGATCACTCATCAGCGATGTGGGTAGACTTAATTATCTGGGGAACCCTTTTGTAATCAGGATTACTTTAGCTCTTGCTCACAGTTTTGGTGACTAAGGCATGCAGAGCTTTTCATTTATGGACATTAGAAAAGAAGACATTTTAAGTCTGAAGCAATGCAGCGTCCACTTAGCAGACACAAAGCCATGAAAGTGTTGTGTACTTTAGTGAGTGCTTGACACTAAACATTACAGCTAAAACCTTTTCAAAGGGAAAGACACAGATGCACATTGCCGCACTATGCAGGGGAGGGGGCCAGGGAGTCTAAAATAAGGAACTGATGGATCAGTTCCGCTGTGGCTGGCTACTACCATTGACTGTCCAGTAACAGAGGCGTCCATGTGCTAATTATAAACCCTGTACTACTCCCACGGCTTTGTTACTAACACTGACATGCCAAAATGTGTTGTGTCACAATCCCAGTCTCCATGGGGAAGTAAGGGAAAATAAATGTTGCAACTGCTAAAACCCAAGTAAAAGTCAAAATACAGGCTGACTACTACTACTGCTCCAGAGTCCAGTGTTTTACACCACCCTATCTGACGACTGCCATTGTACTTGTTGAAGTAAGGCGTGTGTGCAGCTGCTTGACCATGGAAACCCATGCCATGAAGCTCCCGGCGTGCTGTTTTCATGCTGATGTGGTGCAGTGGTTTACACATTTGCCTTACAAGCGAAAGGTCCCTGGTTTGATTCCAGGTGGGGACAAAAGCTCCTCTCACCATGGAGGGTTGCATTGGGAAGGGCATCCTGCATAAAACCTCTGCCAAATTACTGATGTGGATTAATCCGCTGTGGCGACCCCTTGAGGAGAACACAAAGGAGCAGCTGAAGGTACATTAATGCCAGAGGATATCTGGAACTCTGCAGCAACTGAGTCAGTAGAGCACTGGCAACTTTTACTTACTGTATGGATCAGCAACCCCACTCTGTAACCATTTACCACTTACATCGATAGTAGAATATCTAGGGGGGGAAGAAATTTGACAAAATGACTTGTTGTAACATCGGCATCACAGTTACGTGATGCCACTGCTGAGTTAGTTTTCAGCGAGCTCTTCAGAACAACCCATTCTCCAGAACCCGCACGGCTGGGTGCTTGATTTTATACAGGTATGACAATGGGACCGAATGAAACACCTGAATTCAATAAGTGTGGCTTAATGCTTTTTTTTTTTCCAAATAGAGCATCTCTCCTTTGTAATACCTGAAAGGCAGTAACCCTCATCAAAACCAGTTATTATTGCTATTATCAGAACAGAAATTAAGAGGGCAGCAGAACTTCGAGCGTTAAGGCTTCTACATATCTGCAGAATAACGCAGACTGTAAAATGTGCACAGTGAACGTGTTCTGGCAACAAGGACCAGCTATAACTGGTCGTTATCATGTCATACAGTTTTAGAATGGTTTGTGTGAATGAAGAGTTCACGAGATACACGGGTGGGCACAAGTCCAAAAAAAGAAAGGAAAGAAAAGTGATCGCAGATGGATCACTGTTTTTCAACAGAAATACCTTCATTATAAGTTGTTTATTTTGTGAGAGGAAGTTACAAGTTGTTTCTTTCCTAAAACTTTGTATGGCATTCACAAAAATCCAACCATCTCAGCAACAACAAATCCTGTTTTATGACTGTTGCACTAAATGTTTCAATTCTAAATGCAACTGCAACAGTGAAATCATTCTAGGACATCTAAGTAGGTCATCAAAAGCATGACAAACAGCAAATAAATATACAGTATGAAATACTGAATAGGCAATGTTACTAGTTGTAGCAAACATAAAAAATGATGCAGAATTAGAGGGCTTCTGAACAGAATCTGAAAGTCACAGCACAGCACTGTGAACTGGCTAAAATTAATCCCCAAGAATAATAAATGTTATAATGACGAGGTGATATTCTTAGTTTTTGTCCAGCATGAGCACACCCAATCCTATTTATATAACTAACTATCAGCTCATTTTGGAACACTCAGAAACAAAATTTTCTGAACGACTCAAAGACAGAAAAAGAGATGCCCTAGAGCCATTAATATGTGCTGACACTGCACAGCAAACTAGTCATTCCACCCATACTATGTATTTTATACACTCCCCCCCGAAAGCATCCTAATGTCTGAGCTTTTCATTTTAGTGTACCAAATATAAACTGACACCCATTTTCAGTCTTCTTCACCCACTTCATTCTTTCTCAGGAAAGCATTAAGAAGCAACTTCGGCTGTCTGGCTGCTGTTAAGTTTTTGGGCAAAACCACTAGACAATGAATCTGTTTGTGGATTACAGTTTGGGCTGCCTGAGTGATGAAGTCATGAGGGTGCGTATACAGAGAATGGAGTTCAGTGCTGAAACAGATGCAAGAACCACCCATTTGATTTCATCAGAGGTGACATAACTAAACTCCACCAGGCAACAGGTCTGTTTTTCCTTCCCGAGAGAGAACAAGTTAGTGACAGGAGGACACCATCCATGATGATTAGGGAGTATGTGGATGTGGCCAGTGAATCTGGTGTCCATATGTTTGCTCCTCAAAACATCAGTTTGCCAGGACCTAAAATTAGTTCCCTGCTTCCATCAAGTCTCTAGAAGAGGAGCCTGCATCAAGTCCTTTCACACTTGCTTTCTCCAGGGAAAAGACAAACTACACTAAAGCCCCGCCTGCTGCTGATTTTCTTTATATGTCCCTAGTCTTTCCCTCCCCTATTTCCATTACACTAGCAACCAGCATACTGTCCTTGGGGATCAATGGGTGCATGACAACAAACTAACAAGCACCCCAGTAAACAAAACAGGGAAGAATGGAGGCAGGAGATCAGTGATGGATTGGGTTCACTATAGCCCAGGGGCGATTCTAGAAACAGCTCTTTAGGGGGCTCAGCCCGCAATCAGAATGTCATGCATAAATTTCATAGTGATTTATCAAAGCAATAATACTTCATAAATAACAATAAGTTATTTTTAATCAGTTAGGTATACATTACAATGTTACTTTCAAAAGCAACCTATTTAGTTGGGTGGTCTATTGTAATGTTTAAGAATAACTCAAAATGAAGAAAAGCCTATTAAGTAACGACATTACTAACAGATGTAAATATTAACTAACATCTTTTATCACAGCCGTTTATATTTGGCACTTTTACTTTGCAGTTTAATCACAATAATGATGCCTTGTGTTGCATTTACAAAATTATAATGCAAACATGATAAAAGTTGTTTACTTTTGTAATTTTAAAAAATAAAACAAAAAAATTGAAAAGCTGAGGAATATATATTGGCACGTACAGGGTTCTTCCCGCTTATAAAAATTTTTGACCCTTCACCACAGGAAAATCCCCAATTAATTTAGCTAAAATAAAGGCTTAAAAACATTTTTAATGACCAAATGACAAAGAAACTGGAAAATTAAGTCTTTTGTTATTTAATTTTATAATATCACAAATGCAACAAAACATGGTATTACTGTGAGGAAAGAAGTTAAAATACAAGATAATGAAACAACCCACTACAAAGTCATCACATAAAGTAAAAGATTCTACTTATTCACATCTATCAGTAATGTTGACAACTTCATTTATACTTAATAGGCTATGTCAGGTTCCTTGAACGTCTTAAATGTGTTTTGCGACGCTCTACAGATTTTTTTGGGTCAAAAATGGCCCTTTTGATAGTAAAGGTTGCTGACCCTAATCTACATTTTTGTCAAAGCCAGAGGAAGCGGCTGGAGATAGACAAAAGAGCTGCATGTGGCTCTGGAGCCACAGGTTTGAGACCCCTGGTCTAGACAAAGGTGAGAATATTTGCCCCAAGAGAACAGGGTGACCAGATGTCCCTCCTTATGTGGGACTGTATAGCATTTTTACCCCTTGTCCCTTTTGTCATATCTTGTGACACTGTCCCACATTTTGACTGACTCTGCATGACCTGCACTTTTCTAAAGTCTGGCTTTAACCTGAAACATGTGAAGAAAGCAGGGAAGACTTTTCATAGTGTATTTTATTGCAATCTTTAGCATATCGCAATAATATATCAAGAGTTAAATATTGTGATAATATCA
Organism: Etroplus canarensis; assembly: GCA_015106775.1. NCBI lineage: Eukaryota > Metazoa > Chordata > Actinopteri > Cichliformes > Cichlidae > Etroplus > Etroplus canarensis. Next base: position 25,178 of record VUQH01070785.1, on the reverse strand, counting down.
TATAGTGGGGTCTCTGGTGAGTCCCACCTGTAAATAACAATAGTGCTTACGCTTAGCAGGTTAAAAAGGAGGCAAATGAGAGAAGAAACAATAAACTTAGGCTTTCATTTACCCTGCTTATATTTACCTAGTGAGGAAGTTTGGGAAGGTTGCACTGCAAGTACAGAATACAATTTAAAGTCCTGCTTACCACATATAAAGCTCTTAACAGCTTTGCTCCATCCTATACAAACGAGCTTATATTTCCCTGCATCCCAATAAGAGCTTTTTGCTCACAAACTGCAGGCTTCCTTGTGGTTCCAAGAGTCTCCAGGTCCAGGACGGGAGGCAGAGTTTTCAGTTTTCTGGCTCCTCTCCTGTGGAACCAGCTTCCAGTCTTGGTTCGAAGTGCTGACAGCCTCTCTGTTTTTAAGACCAGGCTTAAAACTGACCTTTATGATACAGCTTATACTTAACTAATTGAAACTAATTTCTTTAAGTTGCTTGTTGTCTTTTATATATTTTAAATCCTCTCTTGTTCATTACCATTTAATTACCTGTGGTTTAGATGTGCTGTTAATTTCCCCCCCCAAAATTTGTACATTTTGCTTCACTTTGTGCCCTTTGATTGCTCTGTTAAGCACTCTGAGGGGCACGTTGCTCAAAAAAGTGCTATCTAAATAGCATTCAGACACTGAAATAAAGACTGGCCGACTGCTTGATTCAAAGTCTTTCACGTGCTAAATGCTGTTCAGGATTAGTAAGGTGTCCCACAAGAACACACTTTGTCTCACATTTAGTTTGGTTGGATCTGGTCACCCTGTAAGAGGTGCATGTGTGTAACTTTTATGAAATGTCATGGGGGGGGGGGGGGG
>VUQH01070785.1:3869-24304 GCA_015106775.1 Etroplus canarensis | reverse complement strand
AAAAAGGGGGGGGGGGGGGGGGGGGCGTTTTCCTATCACAAATGCGGCACTCTGAAAAAAAATTTGGACACCCCTGCTGTATCCTTCAACAGCTCTAAACTTATCAGTGAAGCGAGAGTCCACAAAAAGTGCACCGCCTCTGAGCTTCCATTTAGCCGTGACCATATGTAGTCATCTGTCCGCAAGACACGCAAGGAATCGGAAACTTTTACGCCTATGAAGAATGAGTGAGCTAGCGGTGGATGACACTCCCTCCCCGCCTGTTAACTGGGGGGCTCTGGATGCGTGTGTGCGCGACCGGTCACTGCAGGCAACACCGGGCAGGACGGGGACAGTATGTGGAGACAGCTGCCGGAGCGGGATGCGAGGGTATAAAGTTTCCCTGCAAAGGCAAAGACCACAGAGCTGCGTCCTGTTTGCGGTTAAAGTGAGAGACGCAAAAAGAAAAGAAAAAAAAAACACGCCACGTGCACAATCGTGAAATCAACAAACACACAGAGGAATCTTGGGCGTGAACGCAATCCCACTCCAGTCTACTAGGTAACAACGCAGCTAGCCGTAGCCACTATAAGCTAACCTTCAGCTGCTGCTAGCTGCCCTTACATCCCTTAAATGTGCGCCAGCGGCTAACTAGGAGGCAGGAGGGGGGGAAATCTCACAACACGCACTCATTCATTTAAAACACGTAACACACGTGTTTCCTCTGGAGTGAAATTCCTAGATTTGCTCCTAAACGTTAGCAGCGCTCGCAAAGCAACCAGACCGTTGTGTATATTTACGACTCCCCCTCCTCCTCCACCTCCTCCTCTCCTCGGCTCCGTGAACGCTGAAATGCCGGTGGAAGCGCCCCCACAGAAAGACGGCACGTTTACACGCGAAACCCGCTCCGAGGATGGTTTCACTAGCAGGTCGGCTGAGCGGCGGTCTTTGGGACACAAAAGCAGCCCGTCGTTAGCTCCTGCCAGCTAGCTGACACCGTTTCATTTTAAAAAGAACCATCCGCGAGGCCCAATTGTATTTTTGCACCGAACACATTCATCCAGCCTGATCTGGATTCCCCCGTTCGGCTTCATGCGCTCAGCAACGGACCCCCCCCTCCAAAACAATCGGATCCATCCGCGCCCAGTGTGAGGGAGACCGTTATGCTGTATCCCGAGGCAGAGCAGTGCGGTTTGAGACCCAACCGGGCAGGACTTACCTTGCTTGCTCTCTATTTTTCTCGACATTTTCGTGGCCAGCAGCTGTGATCCCACTCGCAGTTCAACAAAACCGTAGCTACAGACGAGCCTCGTCTCCTCCGATTATTCCCTCATTTTTGACAAACTGTTGTGTCCGTGAGATGATTCCGCGCCGGTGAACGTAGTATATTTATAGGCCACAGACATTGGTACGGTTAAAAACTGCCTCCGTCCGTCTCCGGGTAATTTTCACTGGATACACACACACAGACTACACTCACGTTAATGCCTTGAACCTAGAACACCAGGGAAGGCGCTCGTCCAGTTTAACAGCGCCCCCTGGCGTCAGGAATTAGCTGTACCAATCTGTCAACGAGGATGGGCGTGTTTTTGTTTTTTTTTTAAATTTCAGTTCAAAGTTTAAGAAAACCAAACTGTAATTCATACTGATTGTGCAAGTGTTATTGCACATGGACTCACAAATTAAGCCACCTCTCCTTTTCATGCAATCTAATATGGTGTGGAAATTCACAATCATCCATCCATCCAACCAGACTTGTTACAGTTTTGCATTTTCTAATTAGTTTTTACTTTCCTTTAGTTTCAGTTAGTTTCCAGTTTTAGTTCGTTTTTAAAAGTTTAGTTTTAATTAGTTTCTTAATTGGAGTGTAGTGGTTTCCAGAGCTGCTCCTTTGTATTCCCCCAAGGGCTCGCCACAGCTGATTAATCCGTGTTGGTAATTTGGCAGAGGTTTTACACTGGATGCCCTTCCTGATGCAATCCTACGTGGTGAGAGGGGCTCGTGTCCCCACCTGGAACCGAAATGGGGACCTTTCGCTTGTAAGGTGAATGTGTAAACCACTACACTACAGGGACACTTTTATTTACTATTTTTATATGGATGATATTCATCATCGGGAATATTTAAGATGTTTAAATTAAAAATTCAGTTACAAACACAATATGTTTTGAAGGGAGTTGGCTCTCACTCATCCTGACTTCCTGCAGTCTCAATAAACAGATGCACCAAAGCCTCATCAGTCAGGTTGACTCATCAAAACTGACTAAGTCTAAAACTAAGAACATTTACTATATAGTTTTAGTCTATTTTATTTAGTTTTGTGAGAACAGAATATGAACTGTTACTGCTAAATAGTGCTTTTCTACTCTGAGCACTCAAAGCACTTTTTACTACAAGCCTCATTCACACGTGTATTCATACAGCACTTTATTCTATGCTTTTAAGTGCATTTTAACTATAGCACACACGTTCACACTCCAGTGGATGCATCAGGAGCAATTTGGGGTTCAGAGTCTTGCCCATGGACACTTTGGTATGTAGGCTGGAGAAGCCAGGGATCAAGCTGCCAACCTTCTTGTTGGAGGACAACCAGCTCTACCTCCTGAGCCACAACTGCCCCATTCTTTAGTTTATTTTTACCAAAAGTCTATTTTTTTATTTCAGTTAACTAAAATGATTTTCCACACTTACTTTTTGTTTTTAGTTTAGTTGTAGTTAACTATAATAATTTTGCATCAGATGAGAAGCCTGGATTGTAGTGATTTTTAACCTCAACAACTTTAGCAGCAGAAGACTAATGAACTTGAGCCTGTAGACTTCAAAAGGCTAGTTCAGCAGTCCAGTTCAGAATCTCTGGCCAAGGACAGAACAGATGTTTAAAAAAATAACATGTCACCCTAAGTTCCTGAAGAAATCAAGTGCTGCACAAAGAGACACAACCAGGACGTTGATGGGTGCTATTGTATGAAAAACATATAATAAGAGTGATCTTTCATCAGACATTTGCATTGGTTATGTGATTGTTTATATCAGTGTTGTTCACATGTTTTTGGAATATGTGACTGACATTAGTTGAAAATTGCATCTTGATCAAAATTAAAATACCTGATTTAATAAAGCAACCTGTCAAACAGACTGATGAGCGCCGAGCACAACATCAAGCTTAGACTGGTTGTATTTCCTCAGAAAATGCCTTGGCACACTCTGCAGCTCTGTAATTTAGACAGTGGCAAAAGCCCTATCCCCTTAGCATTCTTAATTTTTTGCATTGTGTGTGTACTTTTTGGCTGCTCTCTTGGATTCTCCACCAAGGAGTCGCCACAGCGGATTAATGGTAATTTGGCAGAGGTTTTATGCCGGATGCCCTTTAAATTGATTTCTTTCCTTTTTTTTCCAAACTGATGAAGTGAATTTTTTTAGAAAATTATCTAATAAATAAAAAAAAACTGAAAAGTGGTGCATATGTACTCCTTTTGATATCCAAGCCCCAAACTACAAGAAGTCACATCATTAGTTAAATAAGGTCCACCTGTGTGCAAACTTAGTCTCACGTGATCTAAGTATATATACACCTGTTCTGAAAGGCTCCAAAGTCTTCAACACCATGACGACCAAGGAGCTCTCCAAAAAGCTTAGGGACAAAGTTGTGGAGAAGTACAAATCAGGGCTGGATTATAAAAAAAAATATTAGAAACGTTAAAAATCCCACAAAGCACCATTAAATCAATCATCACAAAATGGAAAGAATGTGGCACTGGCAACAAAGAGACCAAAGGTAACCCTGAATGGAGACTGGTGTATCTGTACACAGGACCACTATAAGCTGTACACTCCACACAGCCAGGTTTTACAGATCTACTTATGGAAAAAATAAGAAAGCATATTTAGAGTTCACCAAAAGGCATGTGGGAGACTTCCCAAACTTATGGAAGAAGGTCTTCTGATCAAATGCCTAGGACAAAAATTGAACTTATTGGCCATCTAGAAAAAAAAAAATCTGTTTGTGTTATCACCCCAAGAACACCATCCCCACAGTGAAGCATGGTGGTGGCAACATCATGCTGTGGGGATGATTTTCATTGGCAGGGACTGGGAAACTGGTCAGAATTGAAGGAATGATGGACGGTGTTAAATACAGGGAAATTCTTGAGGAAAACCTGTTTCCGTTTTTGGGACTGGGAAGAAGGTTCCCTCTAAGAAACTTAAAGCTGTAATTGCTGCAAATGGCGGCTCTACAAAGAACTGACTTTGCGGGTGGGGGTGAATACATATGCAATCACCACTTTTCAGTTTTTGATTTATTAGATCTTTGTAAAATATGTTTTTGTTTTAAATTTCACTTCACCAATTTGGAGTATTTTGTGTGATTTTTTTGTGTAAGATAAAAAAAAAATCCATTTAAATTACAGGTTGTATTGCCAAAAACAGGAAAAATGCCAAGGACGGTTAATAGTTTTGTAAGCCTCTGTGCATGCTACATCTTCTCTCTAGTGTGGTTTTGATTCTCATTGTTTTTGTGAGCTAGGTCCACACCCTTTAGTGTTAACCGGTTAGTGTTAGGGTTAGTCTACTTCTGAACACCTATATTCCTCATTTAGCCATGGCTACAGGTCTTACACTGCATTTTTGCTTATTATTTAGTGTACTCACACTAGGTTCAGTACGTACAGTGTTTTGCGCAGAAAACCAAGATGCATCTCATCTTGTAATCAGTAAAGTAAAAAAATAATACTTCACTCAGCATTTAATTTTTGTCAGAAATGTTGAATGAAGCATTTTATTGATTTTTGCAGAGATGGTTTATGTTTCAAGTCTGGCAATATGTGTTTTGCATCCCTTCTGGCCATTTAGGATCAAGCATCACCCCTAACTGGTGTATTTAAATAAGAACTTGGCATTTTTTCTCAGTTGATCTCAAATGAAATGGTAATAAATAATTTAACTTACAAGCATTACGATCTAATAAAGTTAGTGTGATTATAAATGCCTGTAAATGTCTGTAAATGTTAATTTTTGTATTTTGCTTTGTAATTACAATGTAGTTCCAAGTGTAGTGGTTTATACATTTGCCTTACAAGCGAAAGGTCCTCGGTTAGATTCCGGGGGGGGCAAAAGCTCCTCTCACCGTGGAGGGCTGCGTCAGGAAGGACATCCGGCATAAAACCTCTGCCAAATTACCAAGGCTGATTAAACCCTTGGGGAGAATACAAGGGAGCAGCCGAAGGAACATAGTAACAGCTATTTGAAACTTAAAATAGAAGCACAGAGCCCCCTGTTGGGCACACTGAAACCTTGATTCCAATACACATACTACACCTTGGTTTTTTCCTTGTTTTCCTGTCTGCCATTCATCTATGACCACTTGCTTGCAAGACAATGAAAATTAATGGTCAGAAAGAAGAAAAAAAGGGGTAGCATGACTTCAATTAAACCCCGATTTCAGCTGCTGACTGTGGCTTTTGCCCACTTAGTGCTGCACATTATCCTCTCCATTAAGAAGCAACCATCTAGATTATGTCTTGAGCGTATCAAGACAAAGCAAACATGCCATATCAACTTTTTATTAATAATTGATCTGACTGACAGAATGATCTACATTCTGTGAGTGATCTGGGTTAGCTCGTATGCTTGCAGCGCACTCATGAACGCAGAGGTACACATTAAAATACTGAGACGAGGAGTTCCTTATACATTATTGGGTGCTTCCCTCAATCTTTGCGCAGCTTACCTCATCAGCAAGTGCATTTAAACAGTTATCAAATGAAAGGCCTTGAGTGTCAAGGATTCATATTTACACTGGCTTTCATTATGCCTGCTCCCTTGTGCTCTTGCTTGCACAGCAGAAACCACACCCATATAAGAAGTGCAAAGTGCTTGCTTTGTGTGTTTGTGCTAGGGAGAGGTGTGTGGGCGTGTGTGGTGGAGGGGAAGGAGTGGAATACCTTCCTGGAGGCTATGATAAAGTCACAGAAGGAAGACAAAGCGCTGCCAAGCAATGGCAGACTTGTCAGGGCAGGATAGGCCTCACAGCACAATCACAGCTGGTCTGTGTTGGAGTGTCTCGGTATTTCTAGAAAGCCTACATTCGGTCTGTTGGCAGAATCACCCAAGCAGCTGTTTCTTCTAATGGCCACATTCAATTTGGACAGGACATTTTGATTTCACAAGGCAGCTTAAACCTTTCTGTTATTAACGAAAGCTGACTACTACCTCTACTAATGAGAAAGGATGGAAAATATTCTCAGTAATAACCAGGGGATCTGTACTAATGGATATCATCTACATGCTACTGCTTGTAGTTTGTTATATGATTGCCATTTATCATCAAATGTCACAGTATCAGTGCTACCTTTTGCTGCTATCTATTGGGTGCATAGTAGAATACAAAATAAGCACATCTTGTTAAGACCACTTCATGCCACAGAGTGGTGCTCATGATCTACCAATCATTTTCGTATCCTCGAGCTCAGCCTTATGCCCCCTGGAGCAATCTCCTTGTAGTGTTGATTGTGCAGGTAAAGTCAGTGCAAAATAATGCTACAGAATCTGACATCACAGTGATAAAGTTGCTGCTCTCCTCATGAGTTGGGTTGATGGCAGGAATTTAGATTGTGACTAAAAGAATAAGAAAATGAAATCTCGTGACTATCTTAATATGTTGCCAAATTCGTTGTAAAATATTCATGCCGCTGCTGAAGAGATAACTACTCCCTTGAATGAAAACAGAATATTGAAATAGCAAGCAGGTTAATCAATCAGCACACTCGGATATTCAGGACTGAAATGTTTGATGAGTGTGGGAAGGTTTATACTGGTTCACACTGGGAAATTTCACACAGCACTTGGAGTGAGATCAAGTCTGCTGCATGCTGGTTCACGGTAGACAGGGCAAAGAAAGGAGAGGCAAGAGAGTTTTGTTAGCCAAGAGTTGTCAGTGGGAGCAGGGAGAAGAACGGTGTTTGATCTTTGCAGCGGTGGGCGTGCGATGCAGAGCTCAAACACAGTTTAAGGCTCAGTTAACCTTGGCCAGCGGTCAGGCCCTTCTGTCTGTCTCACATCTGAGAGTTGGAGAATGAGGGAAGGGATCAGTGAGGCTTAAATGACAGAATGCATTTTAAGTGAGAAGGAGGGAAAATGCCTTGAAAACAATCAGGGTCCTCTGTCTTTGGCCCTTTGTTAGCATACAGTGGGGTGATTTTCAAGAGGGCTTTTCATGGTGGAATTAAGATGGACAGCCACAGGAATCAATGTGGGAGTTGGAAACAAGTAGGTGGAGACTGAAGATGGAGAGGCATCGGACAAAGAGGACAATATGTCTAGGTCATAACCTACTCAATACTGTATGAGAATAGAACAATCTGTCACTGTCACAAACAAACACACGGAGACACATGTCGACAATCAGAAGGCGGAGGGAGGTTTGTCAACGGGTGACATGGAAAAACAAACACTGCTGCACCCTCTTTTATAATGATAATTAGATACTAAGACTGGATATTAAGAATCTTTTCCCACAGTATCTCACACACACTCACACATATACAGTAAGTGTGTGTAAACATTCGCGGATGCACCCACACTCTAACACACAGAAATTATTTATGTGCTGAGACAGGCATTGTCGGGCTGCTCTTTAGAGCTCCACAGGGCAGTGGCCCTGGCTCTTAGAAAGCACAGCTGCTTGCCTTTCAAGATCACTCTGTCCTGTCACTATGGCAGTGAAGGTCTTACTGTCCAAACTCTCCCTGCTCTCTCTATTTTTCACAGCACTTTTAAATAGCGGGGTCGACCTGTCTTCGAGGCAGGACCCTCTATCCCTCTGCACCAGGCCTTCCAGTGCTCCTGATTGACATTTAACTCCAAGGCTAGGGTAAAAAGTGCCAAAGAGCATGAAATGAGAATGGCCGCAGGGGTGCACGGTGAGACTTGACCACTCCTTTTCTTGCACCTCCATTAGTTGCTGGAGTCCCTGGGGACTGCAGGCAGTCATCAGCCTGAGAGGTGAGCCCACAGTTCTGAGTGTGAAAGCACTAAGAGGTCAGGAGTGTGCCCACCAACCCTGTGATGTAGTGACACAGAGAACAGTTGCAGTTCTTCAGATTATCATCTTAGCAGTAAGCCTTGGCCTTCTTTGCTTCTTAGACTTTCTACTTTAAAAGGCTAAATGTCAATGTTTATCCTTTCCCTTATTTTACTCAGCAGGTCAGCGGCATTTAATGGGTATTTGAGGATACTTCTTCAGTGATGCCAAGATTTTTTTTCTGCTACACATTTCATCTAATATCACTCTATTCTACTTTTTTTAAATCCTTTTTTAGGTATAATCCTCTATGCATACCTCATGTTGAGGATTTAGTGTTTCTGTAAGATTTTAATGTTATCATACATGCATTTTTATTGTGTGTTTTAAATTGAAAATCTGCCATGTGTGACTGCCTCCTCACACATGTTATCACACTATTTTGGTTCGTAATATTGGTCAGCTGTATGCTGGCAGGTGTTATCAGTGGATATAGAAGTTGAGTAGGATGCGTCAATGTCGACTCATACTGGTTCAGCCCAGTTCTGACAGTAGGAGTTATTATAAAATAGGTGCGGAGTAATACAGTCTGGTCTGTGGGTATCACACTGCATACCGGCTCCTGCATAAGGAGGTTACTGTTTAAAGCCTGAGGAGCCTGCAACATGGCTGAGATGCATGACTATTGAATTTATCATCTACACAGGATCAGTGATTAAAGCTCATTAAATGAATTGGGTTTGTGCAGCCAGAAGGTAAAGCTGCCAAATGGATACTTGGATAAAGTAAGATGCGTAAGTTTGTGTGTAAGTCAAGAAATTATTTAACCTAAAATTAAAGAATATATTTTTTGAAAATGCATTAAACAGTCACACATCATCAAGTAAAACATTTGAGTGGAGCCAGAAAGTTTATAAAAACTTTTTTCTGTAGAAAATGGCCTCAAACATCACCTGAAGTCTTAAATTTATATAAAAAGACTGCAGTAAAAAAAAAAAAATCACACAATAATTTTAGACTTGCTAATTTTATAGAGAGTAAAATGATCCAATATTCCATACACTATAAGGAAAAAAATACTGCACTAGACCTCTTAATCGCAGGCAGTTTTTGCTGAGATCCGATTTTTTGCGTGGTCACTCACATTAGACTCTGTGTGAATAGTTTATGGCCCTGAAGTGACGCACACACATGTGGAAGACTGCGTAACACCACACACAGTATGCTGTGTTTACAGAAGTAAATATGGATGCTGCACATATCAACATGTGAGTAAAACTTCACTTTCTTTCCACTGACAAGCTCCATCAACTCTGTCTATCATGCTTGTTTGTGCATTACTGACATTTGATCTTGCCATGTCTCGCCCCCTCCGGCACAGAATTATGACATCTGTCTCACTTCAGTGCCAAAAAAGTTGGATGAAATGCAACATGACCTTTCAGACTGAGGTTGCTTTGTAAAACATCGGCTATGTATCAGATTTAGGACCACATATGGAAGTGGCCTGAATCAGATTTGAAAAAATTGGATCTGGGGTGTTCAGACTGTCATAGACAAGACAAATCAGATATGGGTCATATATGGGCAAAAAAATTGGATTCGGGCCACTTTTGCCTGTGGTGGGAACGTAGACTGCAGAGTTCCAAAACTCCTCTGGTATTAACATCAGCACAAAAAGTGTGTGCCTGGAGCTTCATGGCATGGGATTCCATGACCAAGCAGCTGTATTTGAGCCTTACATCACCAAAACACATGACCAAGTATCGGATAGAGTGGGGTAATGCACACCACCACTGGACTCTGGATTCAATGGAAATGTGTTCTGTGAAGTGATGAATCATGATTTTCTATCTGGCAGTTATGGGAAATATTAATGCTTTAACTTAATGACATTTTAAACAATTATATACTACCAACTTTATGGGAACAGTTTGGGAAATGCTCTTTTCTGTTCCAGTATGACTGTGGCCCAGTGCACAAAGCAAACTCCATGGCAGCAAAATTTAGGTGTGGAAGAACTTGGCTGCTCTACACAGAGCTCTGATGTTAACCCAACTGAACACCTTTGGAATGAGCTAGAATAGAAATTGTAGCCAGACCATCTCATCCAACATCAGTGTCTGACCTCACAAGCACTCTTCTGGATGAATGGGGAAAATTTTCCCACAGACACACTATAAAATCTTGTAGAACACCTTCCCAGAAGAGTGGAACCTTATAGCTGCAAAGGGCGGGACCAACTCCATGTTAAGGCCTATAGATTTAGAATGGGATGTCATAAAATCTTCTTAGATGTAATGCACTTTTGTCCATATAGTGCATCTATGAGGGGTGAAAGTAAATTAACCTCAAATTAATTAGAAAGTAAAATAAAAGCCAGGTGTTTCCAGTCAATGAGATCACAATCAGGTGTGAGTGGGCAGTCTACTTTTGTTTCAAGAACAACAATCTTGACACGGCTTCTTTGCAACCCTTGTTTGTGGACATGTATTATAGCAAAAATCAAGAACTTCAGAAAGAGTTCACTCAGAAAACACAAGTTTGAAATGACTGATTTATTACAGCAGTGGACTCCAAACTCACCATTCTCCACATAGAAACTGGCAAGTGATGAGTAAACATCCCTCCAAATCCTACAGGTGGATTCTCAGGCAGTGGAGGTGTTGAAACAGAAGGCAGCGATGAAGGGCAGCAGCGGTACTGACATGTCAGAGGCAGAATGTGTTTGCTATATGTGAGGAGTGTGAGACATATTAGTGAGTACAATGCAGTGTGGCTCAGGTTGCGTGTCCAAACTAGATCACAAGTTTCTCTGCATTTATTGATGCTCATCAGACTGGAAACGGCTACAAAATCTTTTCTGAAGAGCTTGCACTTAACTAATCCACAGTCCTCACTACCCTTGCCAAGAATGGTTGCACATTGGTGCCTGTCTGCAGTTTGCTAAAGATCACGGGGACAAGTCATAAAGCTGTTTGAAGGCATAAAAATTGCTTTCTAGAATAAGACCCTCATCCCATCTGTGAAACATGGCGGTTTTAGTGTCACTGTTTGGACAAATTTTGCTGTATCTGAATCATTGATGGAAAATTTAATTCTTCATTAGACCAATGATTTCTAAAGCAATGATTTCGTCCATGAAAAAGTAGGTCATGCAACAAGACAACAACTCTGAGCACCCAAGTTATTCTACTAAAGAATGATCAAAGAAAAAAATGTTTAGGGAAAGCAAAGTGAAAATTCTGACCTTATTTTAGTAGAAATCTAAAGAAGGACCTAAAGTGAGCAGTCAACATATCAAAGTTAAGGCTGTACTGCAAAATTCCTCCAAGTTGACATGCAGGAATGATAGCCATTGACCAGAAACATATAGTGGTAGTTATTGTTACAAGGGCTCACACCAGATACTGAGAACATTATTTGACATACTTTTACCCTTCACATGTCCATCAACAAATACATGATATTATTATATCATAGGGTTCTCATTATCTATGTTGTGTTAAAATCTCATTAGACATATTTACATAAAATGCAGACAATTCACAAGAGTTCACAAACATTCAAGCACCACTGGATGAAGTTAAAGCCAAGTTTAGTTTTAAGTTTGATAGAAAGTACAGATGTCCTCCATAGTGCTGTGTAGTGGTTTACATATTTGCCTCACACTCCAAAAGTCCGGGTGGAGAGACAAGTCCAGCCTTAAGAGTCACATGTGAGTGGACTCCTAGTGCTGGTCCCAAACATGGATTAATTCGAGGGTGGAAAAAGTTTGACTATTCACATGTAATTATACACAGACAAAAGGATGTCTTAATTGACAGTAAAGCCATGTCCCAATTGCATGTAGTAAGTAGCAGGTTTACACTAAGAAACTGTCATACTCAAAAATATCAGTACATATCTTATACTTATCAGGAGTTGTATTGAGTAATTTCCCCCTTGAGAATTAATAAAGTATTCTGATTCTGATGTTCTGATTTGTGGGGTCACAGATGGGGAAACCTAGATCTTGTATGATAGTAAAAGCTTCAGGAGTATTAAATAAGAATTAAAGGTTTGGGAAAATATGTTGCTTTCTGTATTGCAAAATTGAAACTAGAAGCAGCAGTCCAAAATCAGTGGTTAACTGATGTTGTTGCTACAGCTGAATTATTATTTATACAAAGCAGTAATGTAAGGTGTAACACCAGATTAGGCGTAATTGAAGCTCTGCCTCAACAATACATTGTGACAGGCCATTATTAATGTAGAACTGTCCTACTTATAAACACATGCAAACATGCACAGGCAGAGATCTAGTACAATCTTCACATTTAACTCACTTAAACACAAATGTTGCCTCTCATGGGAAGTCTCAGCATTTCCTTACACATTTCCTTCCAGGCTAATAATGGAGCAGGGTTTTATCCTATACCAGCACATACTACAGAAGGCAGGGAAAGCCCTGGACATGTTGCCAGTCTATCACAGAGCTAACACAGATTGACAGATAAACACATGCACACCCATTCTTTCCTGTGGGAAATTTAGAACCTCTAATCCACCTGATTCTGTGTCTGTGGGCTCTGGGAAAAAGCCAGGATATCTAGAAGAAACCCATATGAACAGAGGGAGAACAAACACAGAATGCACTTTAGATTAACTCTGGAACCTTGTAGCAGTGAGGCCACCCTCTGTCATCGATTCCTAGAGGTTAAATCACAGTTTGAGTTCTACTTTGTCAGTGTCAGTTTTAATATAGAATTTACATGCCTGTGTCTATCCATGTAACCCATTACTAACCTGCTGACATTATATTTATTTTTAATTAAAAACAGCAAGATTATCACAGGGCTATTTTTCGTTACCCCAGACAAAATCAAAAAGTATTTTTACACTATAAATATCCTTTGGTTTTCTTCTATTGTTTCACTTCCACTTGATAACAACATATCACACCAGTCTTCCCTGCACTCAGTGAGGCGAAAAACACTCAAAATGTTTAATACTGGTAAATACTGTGGGCAAAAAAAAAAACCACTCAGATGTTATTGAGCTTTTCACAGTCTTTCAGCTCTGTTTAACTGTTCAGGTTTTATGGCCCCAGCTTTATTGTTTTGGTGCACTCGCACTACATTCATCAAACTTCCATCATCCCAGCTGTAACAGGCAGCTGTTTTCAGAGAAAAATCTGTGATAAACCCATTGTATACTACCTGCCCAGCACCAAATGGCAGAAAGATAAAGTTAATGGCTAGCTAATGAACACAGTGGAGGGTTGCTGGCTAAAGAGCAGGATATTTCCCTCAGGAGTTGATGGAGGCGAGCCCAGGACAAAAATGGGAGTGAATATATGACTCCAAATGAATGTTGATATTGCTTTGTGTCAGCTGGTTTGCTAACATTTTATGTCACCTTTAAAGGGGACCCATTAAGCATATTTCCAGCTTTATATTTTTTTAAATACTTGGACTCTACTAGAGTAGCTTTGCATAAATCCTTCCTTATTTATCCTGTAGTCTGCCTTACAACTCGTCCACAGTCTGAGACAAGCCTATTTAGCTCTCTTCCTCCTCTCTTTAAGCCAAATTTATTTTGATTGGCTGCCCTTCGCAGCCAGGTGGGTGGAGCTTCTCAGCTTTGTGCTGAGAGATGTGTACCTAAGATTACTTGAGCTTTTGGCTCATAAGGATTACTTATAAATTCCCTGACCTCATTAACTGAAACTTCGGCCATGTTTAATGAGCATCCAACACTGTACTATGTATACTATAAAATGGAAAATAAGGAAAAAAATAATATCTTCTCTGATGAACAGAAGTTTATCCCTCTATTCAAATTTCATAGATAAGCCCCTTGAGATAGACCCATGTTTTAATGGGGACCTTAAAAGTAGGTGATTTACACACCCCTTCCCCAAAGACCGAAACACACACAAACATAAACACTAAAGCTACACAAACACAGTGTATAAAAATCCTATGAAGTATGATTTTGTGTTGCAATGAAAAAGGAGGACATGGACAAGGGGACAAAAAGAACATCCTCCTCATTATTTCTCACACAGTCAGTCAGCAAACACTAAACACTGAGGCGAAGAGAAAAAAGGCAACTATAACAGACAACAAGAAGGGAGGCAGCAGTTCTGGCAGAGCTGTGTTGACAACTTTCCAAGAGCTGATTTAGTGAAGGAAGCTACATCTGTTGAGCTCCAACGACAGCCATTGGGTTGTTCAGGCTGCTTTAGCTCTGATGTGCTGCAGTCAACTTTTTTATGTACACAGTAACCTAGTTTGCTCTGCACGCTGCAAAGACAGCGACCTGGAACCCTGGAGCCCCTCAGCTCTTCAACTCAGGGATTGTGATGGATATGAGTGTGTATTTAATTGGCAAAAAAACAAATCCTGCAAAGAAACAGTGCAGGCTGGTGCACCAGTGCCTGATGCACACAAACACGCACCAAATCAGATAGACACACAGCGATTGCCTTTTTGTCTCCCCTCTTTCACGCACTCCTTCTCAGTCTTTCTAAAGTATACAGTAAATCAGTAGCTTCTTTAAAAGAAACCAGGTACAAACGCAGAATGCACTGTAAAAGCAGAAAAGACTGAGGCAGGCCTTCAGCAGCAGATATACTTGGACAGCTTATGAGAACAAAAAAACGCTTGCTACTACATCTCTTGGTATGACATAAGAAGAGGACAAGTACGAGTGCGTATGCCTGTGAGTGCAGGCATGGTATGTATAATGTATAATATATGTAGAGAGGTTACTGCATGTTACTACATGATGCTGTCTGTTACACATTCTCCCTCATGGTATTTTCTTATACTCCTCTGCTTGCTTGTTGTGATACGGAAACTATAAACCAAAATTATGGAAACAGTTTAAAATTATAAATCCTGCAACAGCTTGTTTGTGCTTTCAGAGAAAAGATGGTTGCATGAAATGAATAATACCAGTCACTTTTCTTCACTGTGTTGTTTGATTTGGTGGAACAACGTCATAGTTAAGCAATTATAAAGGCAGACAGGTGGTCCGCTTGTCCTGCTCATCGCATGCACTGGGCTGTCTGAGGTCATTCATTGAATGAATGTGTGCTTAAGCTCAAGTGTTTGATGGTATGATTGTCTGTAGTTGACAAAGCAGGAAACAAGCTGGGACAGGAAGTGTATTGTTTTCCCTGCCTTCATCATCCTCAGCTGATCAAATTACCCACTTGGAATCCGGTCTGAGGGTGAGGTAAATAACATTCACAAAGTGGCTACTGGTGAAAAGCAAGTGGGGAGGCCAGCCTCACCTTCTAAATTAGAGGGAAATACCACCCACAGATCACGCACCTCATATTGAGATTGGTTTGTGTAAGAAGGGGTATAATGCCTTAATTCATTTTTGCCCATGGAGGAATTATATGCAATAATTTTAAGAGTACTAACTAAGATAAGCATAAATCCCTTCAAACTGTTCAAGGCTATAAGTTGGCTATAAGCTATAAGTTTTTCATAACATTCTTTTTATAGCTTTTAGGCAAAGTAACAAGTGTTTTATCACTTGGGGAAATAAACAGATTTATCAACTTGGGATCAAATGATCGACTTTAGAAGAGTGCATGTCCTGCAAAGCCAGTCAACATGTGGAACATTGTGCAAAGATGCGGAACAGGTGGACTAGGGATAAAAATGCTTTAAAGTCCCACATAGAGAGGGACATCATGTCACCCTACCTGCAGGTGGTGAGCCCACTGGAGGGCCCACTTCTTTAAAGCTGGTCCCAGCAGGCCCCATGGGCTAAGGCCTGGCCACAAGAAGCTCTCCATTGAGCACCCCCTCTGGGCCTGTTTCCAAGGTGGGGCCCCATTAACCCTACTATGTTTCTTGTACTATTCCTAACAGAGGTTTTCTAAATCCCTCATAGTCTGGCTTCTCATCCGCTTCTCCTCCACATCAAAAGCAGCCAGTTGAGTTGGTTTGGCCATCGGACTAGGAATCTCTCTCAGGCGCCTCTCAGTTGAGGTGTTTTGGACATGTCCCACCAGGAGGAGAATGTACTAGAGAGATTACACCTCTGGACTGGCTTGGGAAGGCCTCAGTGTCCATCCAGAAGAACAGGAGGAGTTAGCCAGGGGAGAAGGAGTTCTTTGCTGCCTTCAAAATGGATGCATGGATTTCTGAAAATACAGGTTCACATGATGACATTCAGTTAAATGCAAGGACTTAATCACCAGATATATTCAAGCCAGAAAAAAATCCCTTTTTTGTTTAAAATAATGAGTGAACATACAAGTCCTTACTTGGGTCAATCTGGTCATTAAATGCAGGTTTTTTTTTTTTGTTTTTTTTTTTTACATGTGATCATAAAAACCCTCATTTCCCTATTTAAAACTAATGAATAGAGAAATGGCTTAATTGTTTTATCAAATGCTTTGCACTGGATTCAAAAGATTTGCTCTTAGCACATCAACTGGATATGGAACTTTGTTTTCATTTTTAGCAATTAAAAATATATATATTTATTCACCACTTAAGGCAGGATAAATATGTAAAACAACCAAAAAAATTGCCCATATCTTAACAGTTTCCACAGCAGTTTGTATTTCCACTTATTAAAGAAAAAAGTCTTTTGGTGTGTGTGTGTGTGTGTGTGTGTGTGTGTGTGTGTTTTGGAGGGGGTTCCTTCTTTAACAAGCTAAATATAGTCATTAGTCATTTATGACTTTAGCAGCTCTGTAGGAGCTTTGTCAGGTTCAAGAAAATAACCCGTCAATGCCATCATGTTTATATCGTTAGGGAGAGCGTTAAAGACAGAGATTTAATGCAAACTGGGGCTCCTGAGTTTGTGTTAAAAGAAATGCAGGCAGTGAGAGCCAAATAAAAAGGCTGTTGCTTATGGTGAGTGTATGGTGAGATACAGTAGTGACGGAAGAATGGTAAGTACAACGTTAGCAACCTGAATCAAGCTGAATAAATTGCTACCCCAGTAAATAACCAAAATAACCCATAAAATTGATCATGCAATTTTAATGTCACTAATGTTGGGGAATGCATTTTAACAGTGTAATGGGCTGGGCATGTATGAGATTAAAACCAACGACCATAGAGAAATTCAATTACAAAAGACAAGAAGAAACAAATAAGGTTTAAACTGACGTCTACACTGTAAATATGCCATCTCAGTTGTTCATAATGGAGGAAGTAAGTTGGCATGAATATAGAGCTACAAAGTCCATGTAGGGAGCCGTCATGTCTACACATTTTAGGCTTTTTGCATGTAATTTCTGGTGTTAAGTGACATGCACAAAGCAAGAAATGTGTAGTGATAAATTGCAAAAATGACTTGCCATTGTATTATATGCTGTTTCAAGACTTGGGGAGTACACTGGGGTAAATGAAAGCACGAGTTACCATATCCTTAGCTGCATGTTTGTTTTAAAGAATGACATAAAGATTCTGTGTTTTAACTCAAAACCTCATCTTTTCAGAAATCTCACCAAACAGATGTGAGAAATGTTGATACAGGTGCTTATAGCTGGTTGTGCGCAAAAAAGGAGGCAACCTACTGGATGGTCGTACCTATAGGACATTTAGTATTTTATATATCTGGAGCTATGATATGTTTCTGTGCAGATTTTCTTCTGATGTGGAAAAGGTGAAAGCTGTTTGTTACTTGAACTTGTGAATAAGCATTTAATATGCAGGCCAGCATTTGTTGGATGCAGGCATTCAGTTCAGAGAACTCTTACTGCACAGTTGCGATGGATGTCACCAAAATGGCATGATTACAGAGGAAAGCTCTGGTGCTATGTGGATACGGATCACCTCTAGTGAGGGCCAAAATAGCCGTGTGAGTGATAAATAGATGGAAATAGCCTACAGTGTCCAGTTCAGAGGCTGGCTGCCCCACTCTTTGATCTCTGGTCCTAATGAGTTTTCAGAATAGAGCCAGAGATGAGAAGACAGGCTTTTTCAAAAGGGCCGTGGATGCTGGGGGGGAGACCTGGGGTAAGAACAACTATGAGCAGACCTAAGATGTTGCTTGAACTAACATTAGTATTCCCTTAAGTATTCCCAGCTAAGTTAGTAAAACCTGCCCACCCAACTCTTCCCTGCAAGGTCATTTTCATCATTATGAGCTAAGTTATATAGCCTTCAAAGGGCTTATAGAGATTGAAATTATACATTTGTTTATAATATAGAATGTTTTTGCTCGTGTAAACAGATAGCTTAATAATGTCAATAATTCCCTTTGTAGAGATGGCAGCATCCCGCCCACCCCTGGGTAGAGCTAGTAGTTGGATTTGTTGGGAAGGATTAAGTACTAAACCACCGGTGGGCTGAGACATTGCCAGGGGAAAAATATTTGTTAAACTGCAAAGTGCTTGTGTACAGCACATTCAGTTAAAAGCAAAATCCCTCTGTGAGAATATGCAGTTGGATATGCAATCAAAAAGAATATTTAATGTTTTTCCCCTCGTTCAAATTCAGCATGCGGTGCACTCTGGAGTGCTCATGCCCTTCTTTACTGGTGACAGGCATATATTAACTCTCCACATATTAGCCTCATAACACTTCCACACGATTGGACCTGCATGTCATTCTAAACCACATACCAGACTTTGCTGTGACGAAACAGCTCTGGAAAAAGGAAGGGAGGGCAGCGATAAGTTTTCTGACAATGCTTAAAGAATATCATTTGCCTAATCACAGGCAAGTTATTTATGAACAAATAAATGAATTAAAGTTGATTGAAGTTTGCAGTTAGAGGAGAGGCAGACTCCTTTTTATTGATGATGAAAAACTTTAGAGAGCCAGTCATCTTTCTACGTGGGACTCATTGGAAGTACTTAATGATACCCAAGCCCTCTCAAAGGCAGCAGGACATCAAAGAGTGGTTGACAGACAGACAGATTCTGAGTTGCATGTTAAAAGCCCATTCCCCTTTAAAAAGAAAATAAAACCGAAACACAGGCGCACACACAAATCCACACACACACACACACACACACACACATATCCCCACCCTATGAAAAGATCCCATCTCTCTCCCCCATCTCTCTATGGTGAAATACTGTCTCCACCTGAAGACATACACGTTGCTACAGCCATCTTTCTTCAAATCTTTTTATTTCATTTTTTTCATACTCTTCAAACGGCTCGTGTGCAGGCATAACCAGGCGTGTTTTTGCATCATTAGAGCCGGTGGGTGTATTTGGAGACAGACTAATGACAGCTCGGCTTTCCGGCTCAAACGGGAGCCATTGCTCATTTACGCGAACAGATACATAGATAGATAGGGGGGTTTGTAATGATGTAGCCTTATCAAATATTCCTTAGCATAAGCCGAATGACATGCCATCAGACTTGAGCCATTTAAATTACACTCACGGATTTAGTATGTGACAACTGTTAGGTATGTTAATGCATATTTTTCAGAACAGTAAATCAAATGGACATCGCCCTGAACACGCCGCTGTCTCACAGGATGAATGGTATGAATGATCAAGAGGAGCAATGAAATAAAATGAGGAGTGTTTTATGCTGTGATGTGATAAATTTACTGGTGTCCATGATTCACAATGGATGGCCTCAGAGAGATGCTATCCTCCAAAGCCTTGAGATTCTGGCAGGTCCTTTGCGATCTATCTTTCTCTCCATTTATCCCCCCCTAAAAAAATCTGCCTCCCCACTGGCCTCTGTTCTCCATCCAAAATTCTGATACAGTTCACACACAAGTGTGAACATACTCTATGAGGGAGCATCAACATTAACCACTTCTAGGAATGAGCACTTCTCTGCTTACTCGCCTCTAACTGTTTAAGCACTTCTTCACCCTGCACACATTTGTTGCCTTTAGATCACATCCTTTTCAAGGTAGCCATATAATGTGCGCATTGGATAAACTGGCCAGGTCTGCTATAGAGCATTAACAGCTAATGCAGTGGCACTGTTTTCCTGGGCCAGCTCCAGCTGGAATGCCAACATGTTGACAAGACTTCATAAAGTCCTCTAAAACTCTGCGTCTGCGGCAGGCCAGAGCGATACAGATTAGACCTAAATACGGATTGATCCCTACTCCCTCTCCCTCCCACCCCTCGTCTTTACACATAGCCTCTGTGTATGTGAGCGCACCTACATTGTGTGTTGCAGAATTTGTGTACAACTTGTGAGCGTATCTCAGCTGTGCCCACATTCACTAAACACGTAGCTCATTTCTGTACCCTCCCCAAACTTCTTTTTTAGCCCCCCCTCGCCTCCTTATTTTTTTTTTATTCCAGGTCTTTTCTGTGAGATTAATTCCTCTCTTCCCATCTTTGGGCTGTCAACTCAGGGTATAGAGTCATTTTTTAAAGGCTGCTGTTCCAGAGGACGGGAGACTGATTGAGTTGTGGCCTTTTTCTGAGTGGGTAAAGAACAGGATTAATGTGTGACTCTGGAAACCAGCATGGTAGCGAAAA
>VUQH01070776.1:0-12790 GCA_015106775.1 Etroplus canarensis | reverse complement strand
CTATGTGTGCACACTGCTGAGGAAAGACGCACCAGATAGAAAATGTTTCACCGTGTTGCAAACCTGAAGCACTGCAAACTGCTCTGCTTCCTGTAAAAAGTCACAGATGCCTGTAGAACAAGATACATTCCTGTATGTGTACAGTACTGGGATTTTCCCTTACCCTCCAACACTCCAAGTTAAGTTCAGTTCAGTTCAGTTACGCTCTGTTTCATCTAAAAACCGCTCTTATTGTAGATCACAAATGTATGGGGCTCAGCTCTAAACATGCAGGGTGAGGACTCAGTGAAGCACTACACTACACAGCCAAAGCTTAGATACCTCGCTCACAACTGTGAGGCATCCACCTGCACAGATTACACAGTAGCTCTGTGTGCTAAAACTTCTCCCCCTCTCATTGCAGACGACTGATCAACAGTTATCACAACCACATGGGGTTCAAAATAAATCAT
Organism: Etroplus canarensis; assembly: GCA_015106775.1. NCBI lineage: Eukaryota > Metazoa > Chordata > Actinopteri > Cichliformes > Cichlidae > Etroplus > Etroplus canarensis. The sequence goes on along the minus strand of VUQH01070776.1, from coordinate 12,338 downwards.
GCTTTTTTGAGCATTAAATTCAGCGCAATGTGCAGTAAATTTCACCCCACTACAGATGTTATCGGTGTGAAAACATGTCCTGAAATCTTCATGAGGATATTAAAAGCATTCAATTCAAAAACTTGAGCAAAATAATATTTATTTCAACTTGTTGTAATGATGAAAAAAAAAATTAAAGGAACACTTTCTAATATATATATATATATATATATATAAACATCAAGTCAGTTAAGGTGAAGGCCACTGACATTTTTTTCCTCCTCATCTTTTCTGCCTATTTTTTCACTAGTTTTTCATTTAGCTATAATTTTATTGTCACTACTGGTAGCATGAGGTGATACCTGGACCCTACAGCAGGTAGTTCAACTCCTCCAGGAAGGCACATCAATAAGTGCCAATGTCAGAAGGTTTGCCCTGTGCTGTGTCTCCCAGCACAGTCTCAAGAGCATGGAGGAGATTCCAAGAGATAGGCAGTTACTCTAGGAGAGCTGGACAGGGCAGTAGAAGGCTGTTAACCCATCAAGTATCTGCTCCTTTGCGCAAGGTGAAACAGGATGAGCTCTTCCAGAGCCCTACAAAATGACCTTCAGCAGGCCACTGGTGTGAATATCTTTGACCAAAAGATCTGAAACAGACTTCATTAGGGTGGACTGAGGGACCGATAACCTCTAGCAGTCTCTGTGCTCACTGCCAGGTACTGTGGCGCTTGATTGGCATTTGCCACAGAATACCAGAATTGGCAGGTCCACCACTGGTGCCCTGTGCTTTTTGCAGATGAGAGCAGGTTCACTCTGAGCACATGTGATGAAAGGTTCTGGAGAAGCCATGGAGAACATTATGCTGCCTGTAACATCATTCAGTACGTTTGGTAGGGGGTCAGTGATGGTCTGGTTGGTGCAGTGGATCCTGGGTTCCTCTTGGTGCACGACAATGCCTGGCCTCATGTAAGGAGAGTATGCAGGCAGTTCCTGGAGGATGAAGGAATTGATACCATTGACCGGCCCCGACTCTCGCCTGACCTAAATCCAATAGAACACAACTGGGACATTGTGTAGCTCAGTGATGCCCTGGTCCAGATCTGGGAGGAGATCCCTCATGATCAAAATGGACCAGCCTGCCGCTTCATTTTTTCACTTTAATTTTTGGGGTGTCTTTGAATTCAACCATCTGTAGGTTTATTTTTATTTCCATCAAACAATGTGGCATCCTTTAATTCCTAATGCATTAACCAGTTCATTTCTATATAGATATTGAGCATGATTTTTTTTTTCCTCATTGAGATCTGATGTGTTTTTAAAGTGCTCCTTTAATTTTTTGAGCAGTGTATAGTTTTTATATAAATCATCATATTTGCTAAGGTAGGATGTTTTTTCTAACTTATCGCTGATAATGTGACAAGCAAAAAAACATTTACAGAATTCCACAGATTTTCCCTCTGAATCACACATAAATCTATGAAAAAAAATCTACAGATTCTGTTTGGATCTGGTGATCACTGTGTGCAAGTTTCACTAAAATCTGACCAATACTCTAGGAGGATAGCAATTTTTGTGAAACTCTAAAAGTGCTTTCAAAATGACAAATATGAACTTGACCTTGAGCTTAAGTTGTGTGTGTGTGTGTGTGTGTGTGTGTGTGTGTGTTTGTGGGTGTGTGTGTGTGTGTGTGTGTGTGTGTGTGTGTGTGTATGTGTGTGTGTGTGTGTGTCAGTGAGTAATGGCGCTATCAACTGGCCTCCACGATCCATCATGCGCGTCCCTGGCCTAGCACCTTTAGGGCCACAGCGCACATGCACACGTGCACTCACTCAGATTTAAATGAGCATGCACGCACAACACATGCACAACACACACGCACATACAAATAAATACATGTCCAAACAAGCAGATGTACTTAAGCATGAAGACATTTAACAACCTATTCAGATGCTGTAGTAACTTGAATCTTTTTCCCTTGCAGACATAGATACACACTTTAAAAATTACTGTTTCTCTCAAATCAAGATTACCATTTAAGACTGATGTTGAATGAGAAAGTTGTGAGAATATACTGACTGTTTTAGAAAAGAAGTTTGTTGTTTTTTGCTTTGCAGTTCCTTACACAAAGGCACTGCAAAAACTGCATTCACATCAGCAGAGGGCAAACATTTCAAGAGGTTATAGATTTCAATCAGCCTTTTCAGACACTTGCTGCTTCAAAAGGCACTGCTATTAAAAACTCAATTAAACTCCAATCATGAATGGCATCATATTGTTTGGTTTGTTTGAGTATTAAAAAAGGCCATTTTAAATTCTAACAACTATACTTCACCCTTTACTTCCTGCTATTTTTTTCCTGCTCATTTTTTTGTCTCTTTTGTTTCCAGTCATTCCTTTTAGTTTCCTCTCTTTGTCCTACCAGTTCATCGGTCGTCTTTCTTCATGTAGCAGAAAATCTTTCTGAACAAATTGCTCTGTTCAGTTATTATCTCAACAGGGGAGGGTGGTATTATAATTAACAAAACAATAAAAGTTTATTAATGAACATTAAAATGCAAAATAGCAGGAAGAGAAGACAGTGGGTGCTATCAATCAAAAAGAAGTGACTCCCCCGCTTTTTTGAGTCTTAATTAGCCGTCCATTCATTAATGGGTTGAGTGTGTTTGTGCGCGTGGGTTCGGGGGAGGTTACAAAAGAACTTTAATTGATCAGTGCCCCCAAAATGGGCTATCATCAAGTTGAAGACTGAAAAATGTAATTTATAAAAAGGTGTCAGATTTTTTTCAGCATGAACTAATCAAACAACAAAGTGCATATTTTACTTGGTTAAAGACTTTGCCCCATCAACTGACCACTTTAGGAATAATGCAATGCCATATCATACTGCAAGTAACCACAGCTACAGTACTAATACCTTATTCTGTAATGATTGTTAATAAATCTAATTTGAAGGCTATACCACAGATCACCCCAGTGTTTTTTGTTTGACTGGTTAATGATATGCATAGAGTTGTATGTGGAAAGTGGAATGTGTATTAGAACTTATAACTTCTTTTGAAGTGCCAAGGCCATGATTTTGACATGTTGCTAAATAAAATAGTAAATAGTATAAATAGTAAATTAGCAAATGTAAAGGAAAGTTAATATCACTCATTTAACATACATGTGCACTGTAACATCTAATAGAAGGTATGTTCCAATGTCCATCCATCCACTATATTTCACTTCTCTGAAGTCAAGTCGCAGGGGGAGCAGGATAAACAGGGTATTTGTAGACATCTTTTTCCCCAGCAACACTTTCCAGTTCCTCCTGTGGGATGCCAATGTGTTCTCAGGCCACATGAGATATATAATCTTTCCAGAAGGTTCTGGGTCTACCCCAGGGTCTTCTCCCAGGCAAGGACTAAGGAGGCATCCTAACCAGATGCCTAAACCACCTCAACTGGCTCTTTTCGACATGCAGAAACAACATATCTACTCTGAGATCCCACCACATGCCCAAGCTCCTCACACTACCTTTAAGGTTTAGCCACCCTACAGAGGAAACCTTATTTGCGACCTTACTCTTTTGGCCATTACTTGGATTTCATGCTTCATCCATAGGTGACAGCTGGAATGCAGATGAACTTGTAAAATGAGAGCTTTGCCTTTCGGCTCAGCTCTTGGTCCCGTGGTTTCTTGGTTCACCACAACAGTCCTGACGGTTTCACACTTGGCTACAGACTATTCCAGTGTATGCTGAAGATCATGCTCCAACAAAGCCAACAGAACCACACCACATCAAAAAGTAGAGATGCTATTCTAAAGTTCTAAAAATGGATGCCCTCTGCATCCGGACTATGCCAATAAAATCAAAAACAGGGACTGGAGACAAGGGACAACCCTGACGCAATTCAACACACACTGAGAGCATGCTTGACTTTGTGTCAAGGATGTGGACACAACTCTCACTTTGATTATACAAGAACCCAGTGGCCCACAACAAAGAACCCACAACCCCATATTCCCATAGGGCGCAACACAGGTGCCTTGGGGGGACCCAGTTGTAAGCCTTCTATAAGTCAACAAAATACATGTGGACTGGATGGCCACACTCCCGTGATCCCACCAGAAGTCCTGCAAGGGTGAAGATCTAGGCCACTGTTCCACAGCCAGTATGGAATCTGAGAAATGAGGTACATGCTGGACAGGTCTCCAGTCCAACACAAGACTAACAGAGAGAGACAGACAGCCATTCACTTTTACATTCACACCTATGACCAATTTAGAATCATCAAGTAATATAACATAAATGTCTTTGTACTTTGGGAGGAAGCCAGAGTACCCAGAGAGAACTGATGCAGGCACAGGGAGAATCCACACAGAAAGGCCCCAGCTAAAAATGTAAAACATATATTTTTTCTTGACAGACAAAGATAACAAAGATAAATGTCTCCAAAGAGGTTCAGAAGTAGATTGTATAGTTTAAATGAACTTTACATAACAGAGGAATAATTGAGGAGTGTATGCACACCCAAAAATTGCTTGTTGAAAATATGAAAAAAATGATATCACTTTTAATTTTTGTACAAAATGGAAAATGAATGATGTTGGCATAAAAGTAAGAATGTCACATGCTCAGGCCATTTGTGTCTGACTCTGTCAAGACTGTCCCTGTACCCTTATAGTGTGTAATATTTGTAAATCTGGGCCCATAGCAAAACTAAACTTCTTTGGTAGTTCTATACGTTAAACTGCATAATCAAAATTAGATGCTTTTGACTGTGGTCCCTCATGACCCTATTGCATTTGTTTTTAGGTTTTTTATGAAGAACTATATGCAAGAAAATGTAACACAAAACAATGATGTGAAGTCATAAAGTACAAACAGACTGACAAAATAATGAAAACATGAAGTAACAGAATAATGTAACTGTGTGACATGACAAAAATTATACCTCTGCAGTCTGCAAGTGTGAAAGTTGGTCAGATGAGGGCTGACAAAACATTTATTAGCACAAAGTTTGTTGCTATACCAAGTCCTGTTAAAAAATGAGAGGGTGTGGTTTGACATTATACATTAGATGTGAGTTTAATTTACACTATATCTAAAATGCCATGCACCTTAAACTAGTCACATATCAGGCTGCCCTGATAAAGCTATATTTAACAGCACACTTTAAACCAATCAGCTGTCCCGCCTCTTCCTTCTGTACCTCTCATGTGCATAGCTATACAGAAATTACTGAGGCACATGTTACTGGACCCACCTGAACACATACAGTACACAACCCAGCTCGATTTATAATAGTTGGCATGACCATGTGCCCCCTCTCAGGGAGGAACTAAGAGAGTTCAAATCGTGGCCTAATTATGCCCCGCTCCGCTTCGCTCCCTCCGCCCTGTGCTCTTAGAAAGTAGAGCGCATGGCTGCAGCACACACATAAGTCCAAACATGCACACATGCTTTGCTTTCAGAACAGACGGCCTGTTTCAGAATGAACTCCCCTGCTTCTATCACACATGCATACAATCCCATGCACAGTAGTGCAACTGTTCCTTTGCTACCCCCCCACAAATCTCACCATGTGTGCCACTGTATATCTGTTACACACACACACACACACATTTCCTGGGTCAACCTACATTTTTCTCTCGGTGAGACCCAGTCATTGTACTGGGGGTTCATAAAGTGGAAACTTTACAAAAGACCAAAAATGAAAAAAGGATGTGAGAAAATCTATTCATTCATTTACAATGTATTCCAAATATACTGTATATTAAAAAAACATAAGATATGTATGAAAAACATGTTTTTAGAAAATATTTATACTATGTTTAACTCTTGATGTAGTCACCATTTAGTCTGGCTTTTCTGGCAATTCAGTACCCAGCATGTTGCAGGCATTTGACATACAAATCAAACAAAGAGGACCATGTGTATTACACATAAACTGATACTCACAGTTCTGCTTGCTATAGCGACTCACTGATTAATCATAGTTCATGATGGTGAAGGTCAAACAAAAGCCTGACCACCAGAGACCTGGTTATACATCACACACATGCAGAAAAGGTCAAAGACACATGGGTGACCTGGATGACATAAGCACATTGATAAAGGGGCCTGACACCTTTCATACATTTCCAAATCTTCTTCTCACCTTGGTCTTATATGTTGTTGGCCTTTTGCCTTGTGAAGTTATTTGAATAAGGAATGTTCTATCTTCCAGAACCTGCATAGCCAGGACTCATGACCTGTAGGGCTCTTGCCAAAACTTTGGCAATGAAGCTTTGGACTAAAGAAAAATAGTTAGCTATGTCTAACTACAATCATCACCATCAGCTTTACATCTGCATTACTAAGTTACTATTGTGTGCTGTATTGACAGGCTGGTCTCATTGAGGCGTTCTCATGACACTTTATTGGCCATTGAGGAACTGTAGTGGGTAGTGTTTTTTTGCCTTCTTGATTACTGACCACTTACCTAATACTAATTGTAATTACTGTTGCCCTCATTTTGTGTGATCTTTTAGCTTCTTGATGAATACCGGGGCACTCCCACAAAATAGGTTCTTCTGTCACGGTCTGTAGGCTCAGGAAAGTGAAGTCATAGAACATATAACAACATCCTATGCTGAAGCTGTTAAATAAAGCTAAAGGAATGATGACTAAAAAAAAGAAGACTTTCCCATTTATGGAGCTCTTTATTTATAAGTTTTTTCCTCTTCTGCTTAATAAAACACACTAAACACTAACAAACAGTATGGACTGGCTTGAGAGAGACTGGGGCCAACTCGCCTACAAAGGCACACAAAGTGTGGGAGCAGGCTCCAGGAAAGTGAGATGGGGTGAGGAGGGGACTAATTTGCACATTCATAGATCCATATATAAGAAATGATAAACCCAGGCATTTTAAAGTTATGAGATAATATTTTAATCAGAAATAATAGCTTTTAAATATTTAATTTTGATAAACATAGATGAGTTAACATCTATTTTCAGTTGGTATTAGTCAGAAACACATGCACACAGGCACGCGCGCACACACACACACACACACACACACACACACACACACACACACACACACACACACACACACACACAAAAAAACATAACCTCCTTGGCAGATGTAATAAACACCTATTCTCCCCAACAGGGAATGTCCAGCTATGACCTTTTGCTATTTTGATACTACAGAAAATCACCACACAACTGGGATGGCTGTAACCACATCATGACATCAGTCTAAAACTAAAGCATCATAAGGTCAGTTGTTAAGAGAAAGGCTGACAGTGAATCCAGAAATTGTGCTCAGGTTATGGACTAAATGTGTTGATGCTAATTAATCCTGATTAATCCTGGGTTGTTGCTATGACTGGTCAGCAGCCAGAATTATTGTAGACATGCTGAGATGTTATTCTTTGAATACTTTGGCTTGATGCATGGAAGCAGACAGCCAGGACAAATTCTTTAGACACAATGGAACCTGGCCAAGGTGAGTTTAACTTAAGTACTGCAGTGTGAACCACTGGCAGGAAAACAAGAGAGAAGAAGGCTGTAGAACACCCAAACATTTTGTTTGGTCAGCCTGTGGTGCTGGGACAAAGGCCAAAACTTCCTTTTGTGGAATTTAGAAAGAAAGGCTGCAGCATGAGCAACAATTTAAGGACATAAAGTTGGTGGGAAAGCTCAAAAAGAGCTGGGACAGACTTATTTCCTGTAATACTAATTGCTGTGTGTCTACACTAAACCAGTTCATAATGAAAATGAAAATCTTTCAACCCAAAAAAGGAGGTGTACAAACTTAAAAGTAAAAATGAAATATTTCATACTGAAGTTATTGATTCTTAAAAAAAAACAGATTCTAGTGATTTTCTCTGTACTGGGACAAAAAAGCCACCAATAATGAGAAAATATCCTTAGATCAAATTTAAAACAATTTTAATAAAAATCCAATAACACATTTATAAGAAAGTGCAAAGCCTTTATTTCAGTTTTCCTGAAAGGGTAAACAAAAATAAAATTTGATCTGATTTCATGCTACTATACATTATGTTGAATTGTCTTTCTTTGTGTATTAATGAACTGGATGTTGTCCTAAATCTGACATGAATAAATACGTTATAAAATAAACTTTCAGTTTGGTTGGAGCTAAACTGTCATCTAGACTGAAATATATTGGGCTGCTATTTAATTGGATTAGAAAAAAAAATCAAAATTAACAAAGTGCTACCTTATCTTAACTTGATTAAATTTGTCATATTTATTGGCCCAGTTTGGTCATCTTCCATCCCTGATAATACCTTTATAACTGACATGTCTACTTTTTTACTAGATTATTATTCATTTACTGTGTCCCTGTAGGGTAGTGGTTTACTCATTCTCCTGGTTCAATTATAAGTCGGGACACAAGCCCCTCTCATCATGGAGGGTTGTGTCAGGCAGGGCATCTGACGTAAAACCTCTGCCAAATTACCTATGTGGATTAATCCACTGTGGTGACCACTTGGGGAGGATACAAGAAAGCAGCCAAAGGTTTCTCTCTACTGAAGATAAGTTTTAACTAAAAAGTAACATGCTGGCAGAATTTATATTGTACCAAAGTTTTTGTCATTCTTTTACCATGCCAACTATCCACCTACAGAAAATCTCAATTATTTTTTGACTGATTAGACCTCCTCTTAGGACTGTGTGGGTATGGACAGACTGTGCTTTAGTAACAGCTCCCTGACTGCCCTGCTGTGTTCCAAGGGCAAGACATCTTTAAGCTTATTTTACATTTCAATCAAAGCATGAAAAACACAAGTGCTACTAATAACAAAGCTTCATTATATGCAAATGTTCCAGTAATTCATGACAATGTGAGTCACCCAGCAGACACTACACCAAGTCCCATGAAATGAACCAGAATCACTGAAAGAATTCAGTATATATTTATATTTTAATATTTACAACCATGCTTTTCTCATTATCCTGTAAAACGTCTGTTCTTGTCATATGGTCCCTCAACTTACCTGAGCAGACATTTTAACAGCCACAATAACTCAAAACTGTGAGTGTCAAGGGCAAAATTAACAAGACTCATTACACAACAAATCTGGAAGCTGAAAATGTCCCCATGCATTTTGAGTTGTCAAAATATGAAAGGTTCAGGTTGAAATGATAACATTAAATATGTCTGTATTCCCATAATTATTAGAAAGCAACAGAGCAATTCATAATTTTAATAGTTGCACTTGTGTTTGGTAAGTCCAAATATTTTTCTCCTTGGTCATCAACTGATTGATTTTGATATTTCCATATTTAAAATGTTATCCAGTAGAAAATAACATAAATGGAATTCAGTTACTCAATTAGATGCACAATTCAGATGGTAAATAGAAAAAAAGCCACACAGTTTACATAAGAAGTCATATTTACTCTAATTCTTTACATGTATCTGAAGCATTAGGTATATATTTCACTCCCTGACAATTCACCTTATGATTATCTTTCTCCCTGTGAGTTGAAAAAGGACATTTTATCCAGGTAGGTGAGGGTCTTGCAGGTCACCAGCCCATAATAGGTCTGCAACAGTGAACATCTTCTACTTTTCTGTCCCAGGTCTGCCCACACTCTATCCAGTTCATGACTCCCCATTCCTGACGAGCTGAACAGATAGCGGTAACAGCAGGCATTGTAGCGGATGTGTTTCTCTCCTGAGAACCTGACACTGTGTGTTGGTGCAACACCAGCCTTCTTAGCACAAAGTCCCACAAAAACATCAGCTGGCACTGGTGAACGAACTGCTGCTGATGCTACGTACACTTTACGGACGACATCCTGGGACAGTACATAAGCTGCCCCTTCACAGTATTCAGGCAGATATTTGTTTGGGTAGAGAGATGGAGGCAGGTAGCCAGGACTGTTGGGGTCCCTGTCAGGGGAGACTCTCTGGATTACCCTACCCAGATAGAGGTCCTCAGGATGCCTGTGTAGCCCAAGAAGGTAGCCTCCAATGGCAGGGAGGTTGACAAACACAGACTCCTTGGTCAGCAGAACGAAGCGTGCCAAAGGGCAGAAAGTGATCACCCAACGGACAGCCAGCACTGTCCTCTCTATTGGACCATGGAGGGATGAGTCAGCCGCAGCATGACCTTGGACCATATCCCCATAATGTTCAGATTCTCTCAAGAGGGCCTCTTGTGCAGCAGAAGTCTGAGTTGCTCCTAAAAAAAACAGTATTTGTACTGGAAACCCTTGGATGAGTGTTTGATTGGCCCACGTCCTCCTAACTGCATTTCTTTGTGTGATATTAGCTGGAGAGCTGAAGACTAGAGTGAGAAGGAAAAGGTCAGTGTTTCTGCAGGCATCAGGATTAGTGATAGGATAGGCCTGTGACACATTTTCCTTGGTGTCGCTCAGATCCAGTTTTCTTGCTTTCTCTCTTACTCCTACAACCATACCATCAGCATAAACACCAGGCGTGGGTTGCAGAAGGTACTCCTCAACAAAATCTGCCCCAAACAACAAGCAATGGAAGAGCAGCACGTTGAAGAGTAGGAAACACCACTGGTGGGTACGCAGCTTGCACAGACAGCACTATCAGACAAAAAGAGTATGAATTATCACAAAGGTCACTAATGGAATGTATATTAAAATTTAAAAGCTGCAAAGAGTCAATTCTGTACCTGCATGACAACTGCTTCCGTCACCTTGCTGTTTTATGTTTGTTAGCAGCACATGAACAGATGCCCTCCTGCTGTGGTTGGCTTTAAGATAATACTTGCTGATAGATGGGGTTTCCATTTTCATGAAACCCTAGCAGCATGTAACCTTGCACCAAAGTCAGTGCCTCATTAAGAAGAGTGTACCTTGCATCTTGCATGCAACATTAATGATACCTCGAAGGAAGAGAATAAGAACATTAAATATTCCTCTGAAGGAATGTTATAAAAGTACTCTTTTGAGTAATTGCATTCAATGCCTTCTCCTTCCTAGAAACATATAGAATTTATTAATATGGTACAGCTTTTAACTGATTTTCCCCTGGTATAAATAAAGTTATGATTCTGATACACAAAGTCATGCATGTATTTACACGTTATATATTAATGTTTATACATCCTTCATCAAAAGAATACAGTGAAGTTGAGATATCATTGTAAAGTTACACTAATGAAAATACATTTAGGACTTTGGCATAGGGTTAAGAAAAAATACAACTGATTAATGTAAGACGAATCTGAATCAGATGTATTTGTGTAACACCTTTCAACAGCAAAGCAATTCAAAGTGCTTTACGAAAAACATGAAAGACAGGAAGAAACAGTGAAAAAGAGCAAAAGACATTTAAATGTATGACAGTAGATTAGTTATGTAAAAAAATGTAAAAATTTAAGCTCTGATTTAAAAAAGGAACTAAGAGCTGGAGTAGACCTCAAGTTTTCTAGAGGTTTGTTCCAGTTATGCGGATCATAAAATTTAAATGCTGCTTCTCCATGTTTAGTTTTGACTTTTGAAATAGAAACAAAACCAGATGTTTCAGATGATCTTAAAGACATCAATGGATCAAAAGTGTGCTTTGGGCTCAAACCATTCAGTGGTTTGTAAACCAATAATACTATTTTAAATTTAATTCTTTGCCAGACAGAAAGCCAGTGTGAATATCTGTGAAATTTTCAACTGTTACTTTTTAAAGAAACCTGCAAAGATAAGAATCAGAATTAGAATACTTTATTAATCCCCGGGGGGAAATTACTTGTGGTGCATACACTCTGTTAAGTATACATCAAGTATGAATATGAAATACAAATATAAATATATGTACATATAGCCAGATATACAGTGTGTTAAACAGTTCAATATCCAGAACAGTGAATATAAGCATAAGTATGAAGTCTGGTAAAAAGACATAAATAAAAAAAGATATAAATATAAATACTAGCAATAAATACATAGAAATATGTATATAATATATAAGAAAAAATATATACATACACTACCAGTCAAAAGTTTGGAGACACCTTCTCATTTAATGTTTTTTCTTTATTTCCATGACCATTTACATTGTAGATTCTCACTGAAGCCATCAAAACTATGAATCAACACATATGGAATTATGTAGTGAAGAAAAAAGTGAGAAATAACTCAAAACATGTTTTATATTTTAGATTCTTCAAAATAGCCTCCCTTTGCTTTAATGCTTTGCACACTCTTGGCATTCTCTCAATGAGTTTCATGAGGTAGTCACCTGAAATGGTTTTCACTTCACAGGTGTGCCTTGTCAGGGTTCATGTGTGGAATTTTTTGCTTTAATGGGGTTGGGACCATCAGTTGTGTTGTGCAGAAGTCAGGCTGGTACACAGCTGACAGCCCTATTTGACAACTGTTAG
>VUQH01070772.1:0-25215 GCA_015106775.1 Etroplus canarensis | reverse complement strand
CCAGGTTTCGGCTGCGGGACCGGATGGCTGATGTCCACATCGGCTCACTCCCCCACCCGATACCCCTCCCGTTGCAAGTTACGTGCTTTCTGTTGTAAGGTGTGAAGATTCATGTGCTTTTTTTGTGCTGAGGTGTTTTTTTTTCTGTTCTCAAACTGCTCTCCTCTTAGGAGCTCAGTCTGGGTGGAGCCTTTTTTTCTCCCCCTCTCCCCTCATGTATTGTGTATTTCATTGTTTTTCTCACCATGCTACCTCTCTGACCTGTCTTCCCTATGTGATGTAATGCATGTATGTATGGTCGGAGGGGTCCAGTTTCACTGCAGGTAACATGTATGTGTGACATTGCAAGTGACAATTAAAGGCTCAATCAATCAATCAATCAATCAGTCATGCTGTGGGGATACTTTTCTTCAGCAGGGACAGGAAAGCTGGTCAAGGTTGTTGGGAAGCTGGACGGAGCCAAATCCAGGGCAGTCTTGGAGAAAAATGAATAATGTTTGAAAAACAGTGCAATTACACAGCAAAAAGAGGAAAACCTTATAGCAAAATGTTCAAAATGTTAAGTGGCTGAACCCTTTTTTTTAAGTGGAACTACTTTAGATTTCTGGTGGATTACTGTGTTCCAGAATTTAGCCTGGTAATGATTGGCTGCAGGACAGGACCATGCTGTGACCATCCAGTCAGCAGGCCGATTAGGTTTAAGGGGTTCACTGCATTACAAATGCAGACAGGCGTCACTGTTATGGATTTATTCACTTCTCTTTTGCCAATGCGTACTCTTAAAAATGTTTTTTGCTGAGAAAAAAACCCCCATATTTATGATTATGACTGCATAGTGTTTGATTCTGACCTAACTAAAGCTCCTTGTGCAGATGTTGCCGCTTCATATTTCTGGTGTTGCCCAATGGTGCAACATTTAGAAGATGTGATTTTGGATTTTTTTTTTTTTTTTCCAGTCCCAGGGATTTTTCAACAGTATTGTACTAACTGTCTTTGGACAAATGATGCAGCACATCCTGTAGTAAGAGCAGCACATATCCCTTCATTACACAGTGATGTGTTGCTTCTTACTCCATGCTGGTTGTTAAACGATCTCTTGTGGTTTTTGATGTCTGTTTCCTGCAGGCCAGCGAATTCTCCAGTATCAGAGCGATGTCCTGCAAACAGTTGTGTTGGTGAACCCATCGGAGGAGACCGCTGCTTCGGAGGTTAGTCACATTCGCACAACACAGACAGGCAAAACGACTGCCGAGAGAAGCGGGCTGATAACCACGTTACGATTCCTACAGGATACTTGGAAGTGTTCTGCATTTTCATTTAAGTCACACGGAGGCATTTTAGCCCCAAGTGTTCAGTCTGAGTTGAACTCAATTTGCCTTATTAAGAGTGCAGCAACACCCGCTGTTTGCCATTGAGTCCCCAGTTGGAGGTCGACGTTTTTCCCAGGGATCATCACTCCTTTGATTAGCATAAGAACACATTGTCACTGTCAGCATGAGTCATAGACCCTGATTGATATTCTGTCTCATAATAAGACCACTGCCTCAGATTTGCTTGGATGCCAGTGTTTATTATGGGCTCCTGATAACAATTTTTAGCTGGATGAGCTAATGCCACGGTGGGGTGTCTGTCTGTCCATCCGCCCTCCTCAAGAATCGCTACTCCTCCCACAGCAATGGCCGGAATTTAATCAAACTTGCACAATGATGGCTTAATGGGGGTCTTCGCCCAAACTGTGCTCAAGCCTGAGGTCACAGTTGTCATTTTACGGGCACTTTTCTATTTTCATATCACTGCTCCTCCTACAGTGTTGGGGAGATTTTGGTGAAAATTGCGCACAATCACCTAATAGGTCTTCATCCGAATCGTGCTTGAGGTCATTTTATGGGCACTTCTCAATTGTAATGTTCATAAAATGAGTGGTTGTGTGCCCCTCCATCATCTACGCTTAAATTACCTCATGAAGTTTATTTATGGAATAATATTATCTTAGATTAGTCAAAAACTACAACTGTTTTTTGAGCCTCCTTGACTTCTCAGTGGATTTTAATTTTCATTAGCTTCTCAAGAGAAGCCAACCAATGACAAGAAAGCATATCACTTACTTTGTATCTTTGTATTCTTCGTACGTTACAGTAACCTGCGAATTAAATAATTCATGTTCATAATTTTCATTTTTCACTGTCTTTGTATGTTTTTGTGTTCCTTAACATGTTCCTGGCAGGTCTGTGTTTTATGGCACATGGACACGTGTGTGTGGGTCATTTCCCTCCTACAGAAAGCAACTCCTTAACGTAATTACAGGAAAAAAACTCCCACGGAAACCTTTCACGGTTAGAGCTACTGCACTGACACATTCTGTCTATAATGCCCCCGATCCCAGAACTGGCCTGGAAATTCACCTTACTGTGCATTTATTCCTCATTTTAAGGCTGTTCTAAGGCTGCAGCAGCTTCAGATTCTAAGCAACTTATGATCAAATCAAGATTTTAGACAGAAAGCGTCGAAATTGGATGCTGTATTCGTTGCCTCCTTTGCTGAGTAAAAATAGAAGAAACTTCTTTAAGCACTCTATTTTGGGTATGAAGTGACATTGATTTTATTAACACACAAACGATCTAATTTTAGACTGCTACATTTATAGCAGTGTGAAATTTATTTTGGTGGAAGGAGCCTTCTTCAGCCTGAATCTTTCACCTTTCTGCCTCTCTGTTGGAGCTGTTATTTTGATTGGACATACTTAGCTTGCCATTCATCATTCAGAGGCTCATTGTTGATTGGTTCCCATCACATAGGGGACAAACTGTGCAGCTGTTCTGTACATTTCCAGCTTCCTATTTTAATTTTGTGGGCATTTCTTCTCCACCCACCTCTTTTCGCCCCCCCATGCATTTATTTGCTGCTGCTGCATGTCATTAAATGTTGTCTTCTCTCTCCCATAGTCTGTGTCTCTCTTTGCTCTCCTTTCGGTCTTCTGTGTCCCCTCATCCCCAACCGATCGAGGCAGATGGCTGCCCCTCCCTGAGCCTAGTTCTGCCAGAGGTCTCTTCCTGTTAAAAGGGAGTTCTTTCTTCTCACAGTTGCCAAGTGCTGCTCATAGGGGATCATCTGATTGTTGGAGTTTTCTCTCTAACGCTGCAGGATCTTTACCTTTTGCTGTGAATTGGTGCTGTATAAATAAAATTGAATTGAATTCTTGGGTTCTATTTGCATAACTTTGCGTGATACAAAATAATCCTTATTTATCTTATACTGAGCCTTGGCGCAGCCTTTCACTGCCCAATCTTTACCAGAAACCTGATTTGTTCTACACACGTGTGATTAAATGACTCGCAGTGTTATACAGAAACATACTCTGCTGGCCAAACAAGTCATACAGTCTAATATTTCATTGGGCTGCATTATTTTTTTTGTATTGATGATGAGAGAGTTGGACCGTTGCATGAAGTGTTCTCTGGCACATTCCAAAGATTCTCGATGGGGTTAAAGTCTGGAGTCTGTGGTGGCCACTCTGTGTGTGAAAATGATGTCTCATGCTCCGCACTCTTTCACAATTTGAGCCCAGTGAATCTTGGCATTGTCGTCTTGGAATCTGCCCATGCCGTCACGGAAGAAAGAAAAAAATCCACTGATGGGAAAACCTGGTCATTCAGTATAATCAGGCAGTCAGCTGACCTCATTTGGCCCCATTTTTTGGGTACATAATGAACCTCAGGGGCAGGTATAAAAGGGTGGGGTCGCATTGGGGGGGCACTGTATTATTACAGGGCAGCTACAGTATGTGTCTTAATGGGTGTTCATAGAGGTGGGAGGTCTGTGCATATCATTATAACTACAATCATTATAACTTACTGAATTCTGTGAATGTCTCTGTAGTGTAATGGTTTACACATATGCCTAATAAGCAAAAGGTCCCTGGTTTGATTCCAGAGGAGGACACAAACCCCTTTCACCATGGAGGGTTGCATCAGAAAGGGCATCTGGTGTAAAAATTCTGCCAAATAACCGATGCGGATATACTCCGCTGTGGTGACCTCTTGGGGAAAATACAAGGGAGGTACTTTTTTTTTAAATGATCAAATTTTCTGTTTTCCCATGAGCCACCCTGACTCTTTGGGGGACCCCCATGTGCCACCCCATTTAAATAATCATGGAAACACCCGTGCTGAACCTGGACCTGGCCAACTGATGCAACCCCAGATCACAACACTGCCCCCACAGGCTTGCAGGTTAAGCACTAGACATGATGGGTGCATCACTTCATCTGCCTCTCTTCTTACCTTGATGCGTCCATCACCAAAACAGGGTAAATCTGGACTCATCAGACCACACGACCCTTTTCTATTGCTCCAGAGTCCAATCTTTATGCTCCCTACCAAACTAGAACCTTTTTTCTGATTAGTCTCACTGGCTGTGAGATTGTGAGGGATTTTCTTAAGGCTACACAGCTGTTTAGTCCAAATCCCTCGAGTTCTCTTTGGACTTTATGTGTGGAAATGCTCTGACTTTAACTATTAAACCAACCATGAGATCTACTGTTGATTTTTTTAATGATTTAATTCTAGCGAATGTTTAAGTAAGCTCTGATCACCATCAGTCAAGATTTTCCTTCTGATCACATTTCTTCTTCAAAGGTCATAGTTCATACCTGTACTTCCAGGTTTTAATAGTTACAGCATCTCCTTAGTTGTTTGACATTTCTTGAAATAGAGTAACGTCTTTTCCACGATATCTCATCCGGCATGGTTGTTTTAAAATAAGTAGCTACTCACTGTGTTAGTTCAGGTTAAATAACCTGTTGGCAGCTGAAACATATTAACCCCTGCAGAAATCATCCAATGAAAGGCTTTTAATTATTTGCTTAGTTAAATCCAGGTGCTGACTTTTCTTTTGGCTGGGCAATGTAGTGGCCTAATAGCAGTAATGTATTAGGCTAGTAATTTTGCTAATTTCAAAGGGGTCTTCTTTTATCTTACTTTCATTTGCATTTTCTCGCAGTGCACTCTGTGTGTGTGTGTGTGTGTGTGTGTGTGTGTGTGTGTGTGTGTGTGCGTATACACACATTATTTTCATTATTTTTCAGTCAAAGTCTCACTTTATATTGATTATTTAAAAATAGCTTTAGAAATACATACTGATTAAATATTCTTTGTGTGAATTCTACAATATTACTAAAATTGTAATAAATACCCATTTATTGCATCTTATATATCATATTCATAATTTAATGACTAATGAGGCTGATTCTGTAACTTTGTAGCTCATTCACCCAAAGGACTGTTGAGCTAATGCCAAGAGAAGCCGTCCGCACAGAATTCAAAATAATTATTCCTCCTACAGTGTTGTTCAGAATTTAATTAACCTTCTATCCCTTAAGTCCCTTAATGGGTTTTAACCTAAACTGTGCTCATTTTTCATGTCATGAACACTTTTCCATTTTCACAAGAAGCACTGCTCCTTCTAGAGCAGGGATCTCTAACCAGCAGCTCTGGAGCTACATGCAGTTCTTTTGCCCATCTCTAGTGGCTGCCTGTGGCTTTGACAGAAACTACAACCGCAATTCCAAAAAGGCTGGGGCGCTGCTTAAAATATAAATGAAAACACAATCCAAACCAATATTTTATTTAGAAAAGAGGATAGAAAACATGGCAAATGTTGAAAGTGAGACATTTTACTGTTTCATGAAAAATACTAGCTCATCTTGAACTTGATGGCAGCAACACATCCCAGAAAAGTTGGGACGTAAGGGCTATGTTTACTACTATGCAGCATGCCCTCTTTAAACATACTCCTGAGGCCACTGGTGTGGATTGTCATATTCATGAAAAGAGTGTTAACATGTGCTGTTCTTCCATCTGTACATAGATGCCATCATTAGGTTTATTTATAGCATAACAATGTCTGTTGTCCAGAATATGACGAGTCTCCTTGATGCCTCACAATATTTTAATTCTCATTAGTTTGTGCAATACGGGCAGCCAGTGACAAAAAAATGCATCACTTTCTTTTATTTACACATTACAATAACCTATGAGTTGCGAAGGATCGTGAGTTTCTTCATCACTGATGTTCTGATTGGCTGCCTTTCTTGCACGTAAGGCTTGAATAGCAGCATAATAGGTCTCCTTTAAAAAGTTTGTATCTCTGTACCTTTGAATCAGTCTGGAGGTCCAACATGCATGTCATAAAATCTTATTCTGTCTGCTACCCAGACTCGCTCACTGATCACTGACTCTGCTGCAAATAAGTTGCTGATCCTGAGCGGCCAGAGTTCTGAGCAAGGTGGTGACGTCCTACTGCAAAGTGGAGCCTTTACCTGGCAACATTTCTCTGACATCATTTCCAACCCTCAAGTAAGCTAAACATGCTTTCACTCGGAAGATTTTCTTTCAGTGTATGTGTATGGATCAACTTCTAGTTATTTTAGGCTGTTTTTTCCCTGTCCCCATGCTTTAGGTGATTGAAGTCCTCTCCAAGGCCTCTTTGGAGCAGCCATCAAAGCTTACTGTTTCCTGTCAGGGAGACGGGGGCTGGAGCTCCCTGGGTCAAAGCCAGGAGCAGCAGCCACTCCAGAATCTTCTAGAATACCGCCTAAATCCTGAACCTGACCTCCCAGACATGGACGGAGTCACAGAGTTTACAGAGTATGTCTCAGAAACAGTGGATGTTCCATCCCCCTTTGACCTTCTGGAGCCCCCAACCTCTGGTGGGTTTCTGAAGCTGTCCAAACCCTGCTGCTACATCTTCCCCGGAGGTAGGGGCGACTCTGCTCTGTTTGCCGTCAATGGATTCAACATTCTGGTGGATGGAGGGTCTGAGCGGAAGTCCTGCTTCTGGAAGCTGGTTCGGCATCTGGACAGGATCGACTCTGTTTTGCTCACCCATATCGGGGCAGACAACCTCCCGGGCATCAACGGGTTGTTCCAGAGAAAGATTGCTGAGCAGGAGGAAGAGCGGAACCAAGATTCTGGCTCCAGCAGCAATGGTGACTGGATGAAGAACCTGATCTCCCCTGAGCTCGGGATTGTGTTTTTCAATGTCCCAGAAAAGCTTCGGATGCCCGAGTCCACTCTTAAGGTGAAGCGAAGCATTGAAGAAGCTTCTCTGACATTGCAGTACCTCAACAAGCTTGGCATCACACCAGAGCCTCTTCACAGGGTGGTAAGCAACACTATTGAACCTATCACACTGTTCCACAAGCTTGGTGTGGGAAAGTTAGACATGTATGTGTTAAACCCTGTAAAAGAAAGCAAAGAGATGCAGTTTCTAATGCAAAAATGGGCTGGAAACAGCAAAGCCAAGACAGGGATCATGATGCCAAATGGAAAAGAAGGAGAAATATCTGTGCCCTATTTAACATCCGTCACTGCTCTCATTGTGTGGATTCCCCACCGTCCAACTGAAAAAATAGTCCGGGTGCTCTTCCCAGGAAATGCACCACAGAATAAAATCTTTGAAGGTCTTGAGAAACTGAAACACCTGGATTTCCTACGATACCCAGTGGCTACCCAAAAAGAAATATCATCTGGTGCTCCACCTCCCATTATCAAACAAACTAAAATAAGATCAAGAACTGACAGCAAAGAGAGTCTGAAATCGTCCCCCAAACCACACTCTAAAACAGCTAAGAAGGATGTTAGTGGGCAGGAGGAAGAGTCAAAGAGTGACACCGCTAAAGAAAATAAAGTTGAAAAGAAGGAAGAGAAGAAACCCAAAAGTGAAAGTCTAAAAGCCACCAAGCAGCAGAAAAACAGTGAGGTGGCCCCTGGAGTTGACAAGACTGAGAAGAAGAAAATATCCAAGGAAAAAGCTGCCAAACAAGAGAAAACATCGAAGATGGATGAGAAAAAAGACAAAGAGAAAAAAGAAATGAAGAAAGAGAAGGTCAAGAAAGACGAGAACATAAGAAAGGAGGAGAAAAAAGAAAGCAAAGCCAAGGAGGACAAAAAGAAAGACCCGAGTAAACCTGAACTGAGAAAAATCACCAAACCAGACCTGAAACCACTAACCCCTGAGGTGAGAAAAACTCTGCACAAGGCCAAGACTCAGGCAAAGCCCAAAAGTGACAAAAATAAAGCAGTGAAAGAGGAAGCAAATCAGAAAAAGCCAGTGCCAAAGAATGTCCCTGAAGAGATTGCAGCAGCAGCTCTGGCTGACAGGTCCATTGTGTCCTCACCTGAAGACCTCACTGAGGACTTTGAAGCTCTGAAACTAGAGGAGTTGTCCAAAAATAAGGCAGAGCCAATCCAGAATGATGTGATGCCTGAGCCATCAGTGCACACTGATGCTAAAGTTTCTTCCCTAGTTTTCCCTGATGAGAAAGCCACAGCTCCGACCACTGAGATGAAATCCGCTTCACCCAAATCTCCCGTCGAACAGGAAGAACAGGTGGTGGCAGCCACTCAACAGAGTTGTGCAAGTGATGGCTTTGATAAGAAGTATGAAGAGGAGAAAATGGAGAAATATGACAAGTATTCCATCAAGGACGATATAAAAGATAGATCGAAGAAGAGCGAGAGCTCAGAAGAGGAGGGTGATGTAATTGAGAAAGCTGAACTTGAAGGAACGGAAGATGATGAGGTCCTTAAGTATAAAACAGAGGATGTGAAAAAAGAAAAAGCAAAGGAGTGGGACACCAAGCCATCAGAGCAAAAGCCTTTATCAACTACAGCCATGTCTGCACAGGCAGTAGCAGCCTCCGCCTCAGAACAATTCTCTTTCATCCAAGATGAGACCATACCCGGATACTCTGAGACTGAACAAACCATCTCTGATGAGGAGATCCATGAGGATACAGAGGATAGGATCCCACAGCTACGCTACGATGTAGGCTCTTACGATATCTCTGTTCCTGATGTCCCTGGCACCTTTGATTCCATGCATGGTATAAAGGAGATGAAGAGCTCAGCTGTGTCGGATGTTGCAGATGTCAAACCCAAAGCTTTTATGGGAGGTCAGGAGCCTGAGCTCGCACCTTACCCCGCCATCATTGCTGCACCTCTAGCCGAAGAGGAGCACATCTCCTCAGCAACATCCATCACAGAGTATGACAAACTGTCGTCCTTTGCCACATCTGTAGCTGAAGACCAGTCCATCACCTCAGTAACAGCGCCCCAGACCGAGGAAGTTGGGAGGAACTCTCTCCTGCTGGACACCATCAATAATGCTCCCTCACGTGCAGAGGGTGCCCAAGGGAAGGATTATCTCCACTCAGCGGGAACCATCTCACCCACCTCCTCTCTAGAGGATGACAAGTGCTTTAAGTCTCCTTCTTCTGATGAGTACCAGCCTAACATCCCTGAGATGGAGGGTGATGCAAATATCTTGTCAGTCCATGATGAAGAAGACGATGAAGAGGATGAGGATGAGGACCAGACCCCAAATGTTGACATCCCTCTGGGTAAACTTCAGGAGGGCTATGAACATGCAGCTGCCATGATGCTCCAGGAGAAGGAGAAATCTCCCTCTTCCACTTTTTCTCTTCCCCCCTTGTCCACTACACAATACTCCCCACCCCCACAAGATATCACTAGAGAGGGATTTGAGGCTGGTATTGAAATAAAACCTGTATCACCCCCTCCTCCATCCTTCTCCCCTGGGTTAGAGTCCCACTCCAGGCAGGAGAGTGAGGAGAGATGCCTAAGTCCTGATGACAGCACTATGAAGCTTGCCTCACCCACACAGTCTGTGCCTACAAGCAGTGGGTACTCTCCGACAGAGGAGAAGCCCTTTAAGACAGAAGACAAAGATGAGGCAATGACCAGCATGAAAACAGAGAAATCAGTCACCATCTCAGACAATACCTCCGTTATTGGTGTGCCAGGTGACAAAACTGCATTTGAAGCATCTGAAGAATCTGATGAGGATGATCAAGATGAGTATTATGCCAAAAAGGATCTACAGCCTACTGTTAAGGCTAAGCTCATGGAGGCAAAAGAGGGTTGTTTCTTGGATGATGACTATAGCTTTGAGGCGAAATCTGCAAAGATTGAAAAGGAAGTCGAGATTTTAGACAAGGCAAAAGTGGCCTTTAGCACTGAGGAGAAACCAAAACCTCAAGTGATGTACTCAGATGAAGATGAAGATGATGATGAAAAAGATCAGAACTTTCCAACTGAGGTAGGGTTGAAGCTCGTTTCGACTGATCAAGGCAAAGTTGACATAACAACAGACGGCACAGATAAAACAGATATCACAATTAAAGAGCCTGAGAAAAGTGTACACTTCAATCTGTATGAGTTTCCTGAGAAGGAAGGCAAAACAAAGGCCTCATATATAAGACAGGACACTCCCTACGTGCACGGTAAAACATTCTCTTACGGCGACATTTATGACAGCAAAACAAGCTCATTGGACTCAGATTCATATCATCAAGAGTCCGTAGATAAGATGGAGAAAGACACTGCAAAGGGTGAAGTGGACTTACTGAAACACGATCCCCCTTCCCCGGTCACAGTCATGGACAAGTTGTCAGAAAAGCAGGGATTTTCTGTCGCTTATGGAAAAGAGTCTTCCACCTCATCATGGTCTGTCTCCAAGAGTGCTCCAGCCACCGCTCCGTTTGAAAAAGAGGTCAAAGAAAAGGAGGTGTTTGCACACAGTGAAATTAGTCGATTCCCTTCAGTGACTGATAGACCTGAGGTCTCGACAACTTCTTTATCATCAGAAAAGGACTTCAAAAGCCAGCTTGATAGCACAAAGCCCTCACCATACTCCTCAATGACAGCATTTGATGTAGACAAACCTGCTGCCTCAGGCTACAATGAGAAGGGAGCATGCTTGGAGATTGACATGCGAAAGCTAACAGCAAAAGATGACGAGGACTATGACGATGATGAAGTTGTTGTTGATGAGGAGGAGGACGATGAAGAAGAGGAGGAAGAGGAGGATGAAGGTGCTGTTGATTCTGATATAGAAAAAGGTGCCAAAGAGAAATCTGAGAAGGAAGTGAAAAGCCCAGTGAGTGAAATGCTTGCTTCAAACAGGCCTGAATTTATGGTTTCTATGGCTGGATACGGTTATAGCAGTCTGGGAGAGCCGGCTGTGAAAGAAAGTAGCTCCAGTTCACTCACAAAGGCCGAAGATAAACCCAAGACCGACTCCTCATCCTTGAGTGGAAAGCCGATGGATTTAGGAGCTGCAGGCTTCTCTGGCTACTCTTCAGGGTTTGAATACTCATGTGGAAGTGATGAGAAAAAGTCACTTTTATCAAGTCAGAGCACAGAAAAAGGAAGAGACGACTTCACTTTGAAATCAGCAGAAGACAGCTATTACCAGAATGACAGAGCTGATTCTGATTTTGAGAAACAGAAGACACCAGACCTTCTTAGTAAGAGATCGTTGGACACAAGCTTCCAGTATACAACCACTGCTGCCCCTGGGTACTCCTCCTCTTCAGCCTACAGCTACTCCTCCTCCACCTCGGGCTCCCTCTCCACTAGTCGTCAGTTCGGAGAGGAGCTGGAGACACCTGCCTCTGCTGAGCCTCTCTTCGAGTACTCCTCTTTTAAAGATGAACACTCACCTGTTATGGATTCTCCATTCTCCAGTTCTGCTGGTGCGAAAGATGACTATCTGGAAGTGTCAGAGAAACAAATCACGGCTACAACCACAGCTGAGTCTAGCTCCAGTTTAGCCCGCTTTTCACCTCTCAGCCCTTTTGAGGAGATTAAATCCTTCCCCTCCCTGTCATCTGCCACCCACATTGATGACAAGAAGCAGCACATGACTTCGATAGGTGGAGTTACAGATAAAGGCCCTCAACCTGAGTGCTTCTATAAGCCCGAGTGGTCTGAAGGGTCCAAGCTGGACACAGCAGCTGGATTTGGGGCCTCAGCAGGACCATTCTCTCAACTTCCAGAATACTCCAAAGACAAGGAAGCAGCCAGTGCTGCTCTGTTCGGTGTCACTTCCTCACCTCGGCCAGACATAGAAGGCAAGCATTACTTTGAGGAGACTGAAAGCAGTGAAGAAGAGGATGAGGAAGCTTATATGCGTGAGATGACTCGGAGGTCCCCTTCCAGTGGCCTGGCAGGTAGCCTCTCATTTTCAGACAAGCCCGCTGTTCCACCCGTCAGTGAAAAGATAGGTGGTACACTTCCAGATGTTCTTGGCTCCTACATTCCTTCACCTCTTCAGGCCAGCAAGCCAGACACAGCGAATGGCCCCACAGAGGTTAGCACCAGTGCAACCCTCCCTCCTGGAGCAGCAGCTGCAGCTTCAGGTCCAGCCAAGGTAGAGCCTAGAGAGGGAGCAACAGGTTATGTAAGGAGTTCTTATGAATGGGAAATACCAAAGCCCCAGATGGGCATGATGCCCGGAGACTCCCCTCCTCATTACCGTCACGATGATGAGTTTGAAGAGGAGTGTGAGATGGAGCCAGAGCATCCTGCCCGCCCACTTTCACTCTCGTCAACTGATCAGCCGTTCCGCTCACCATTTTATGCAGAGGAGTGTAGCAGGGGAGGGCAGGACGACGATGATGACAGTGATCAGGATGCCCCCATGGGAGCCACCTCCTCATATACCAGCCGTACTTCTCCTGGATATTCATCCTCTGAATATAGGCAACGCAAAGAAGACCTCTCCCCTTCCTTCATCAACCCCTGCATGCGGCAGCTATCCAGTGATGAGGACGATGAGGAGCACGGCCGCAGAAGTGATCAGTCACAGGAGGGTGACGAACACGACTTGTCAGTCAAGAGAAGGGCTCACAAACAACCCCACCGACACCAGTCCCACAGCAGGGACAGCAGCTCTTTGCACCAAGCTGGTGGGATGTCTGCAGGGCTGGGTCTTGCTACAGAGGATACTCCACCTACCTCTGTCAGTGAGTCTCTGGCCTCTCAGTCAGATTCTGATGCACCACCATGCACTGAAGAATACCCTTCAGTTACTGGCGAAGGCCAACTTGACTCAGATGAGGATGCTGACTACATGCCAGTTGATAAAGCTGCCACAAGCAGCCATCACTTTGTCTCTAGGAGGAGTCATGATCCTCCTCCTGCTCCCCTTATGGATCCTTCCCCACATCCCCCACGCCCAGACGTTTGCATGGTGGATCCTGACTCTTTGGACAATGGCTCACTTAAGAAAGAGCCAAAAACCAAGAGCTTAAAGAAGACTTCGGGCAAAACCAAATCAGGATCACCAGCTAGGCGCAAGAGATCTCCCATGCCCGTCAAACAGACGCCGTCTCCTCGCAGTGCCTCACTAAAAAAAAAAGAGGCGGACAAGAGTTCAAGGATGTCTCGTCTTTCAGATGGACAAGGCTCCAAAGATGATGACCTCTCCAGATCGAGCTATAATCCTGGCAAAGGGCTGACTAACGGTGTTAAGAGCAGTTCAGGTGAGCAAATTTCATTAAATAGTTAAAAGCAAAATCTTTTTGCAGATGTCAATTCATACTATAGAAAATAAATGTTTTTGAACAATGTTAAGAGTTTGGATCGCTTCTCTCACCTAGGTTCTCAGAAGTCAGGCTCTGCAGCTGCTCCTGGCCTTCCCATTTATGTGGATTTGGCCTACATTCCCAACCACTGCAGTGCCAAGAACGTGGACCAAGAGTTTTTCAAACGCATTCGCTCCGCCTATTACGTGGTGAGTGGCAATGACGCAGCGAGCGGAGAACCAGGCCGAGGAGTCCTTGATGCACTGTTGGATGGCAAAGCTCAATGGGGATCAAACCTACAGGTAGAGTTTACAACTCAGGTGTTTTAACCCTAGTATTTTAACCCTCAGAGGTCTAAGTTCATCATCACTGACAATTCCAGCCCTAACCCTAGCTCTGACCTTGGGCAATCAGAATATTTCATTTTTATTTGTTAAAAAGTTCCCTCAAGCTCCCAAATTAGGGTTAGCACTTATGATGTCTTAGACTTCAGAGGGTTTTAAGATGATGACATACCTAGTCTATCCTATCATTCTAGAGTAAGAATTTAATTTTATTTAAGTTGGTTTCAAATTTGATGTAGTGACTGTCACTCTAGGCCACTATACATTATATTATAACTTGCTAGCATAGTTTTTGCTTTGTCCTTGTCTTGCTATGCTCTCCTTTGCTTCTTCTCTGTCCCCTTACCCGCCCATAGCTGCTCCTGCCTGAGCCTGGTTCTGTCAGAGTTCCTGTTAAAAGGGAGTTCTTCCTTCCCACTCTTGCCAAGTGCTGTAGTTGTTGGATTTTTCTAATATTGTAAGATTTTTACCTTACAATGTAAAGTGCCTCAAGGGGACTGTTGTTGTGAATGGGTGCTATATAAATAAAAGAGAATTTAATAAGTGGGATTGTTCCAAAGCATAAAATTGTTATGCGAAGCACTGTTGTTATGTTTGGCAAAAAATGAAATATTATTATTATTATTATTATTATTATTATTATTATTATTCCTTATTGCATATCTCCTCCCACACCGTTTGTCGTAGAGACACAGTTAGTACACTGACTCGGCCGGCTTGGCAGTTTGATGATGTCCTTTGATCTTTTCTTTTGCTTTCGCAAATATATCTCCTGAGCACGCCATGGACCAAGTCCAGCAGTGGCAACAATCCCAAAGCGATTTCTCCTGAAATTGCCATGTCTAGTTGAACAGGAACCTCAAATCAGTATGTAGACGGGAGCCTTTTAATGGCTAGAACTGATTCCTACAACCACTACTACTATTCATGGTAGTGGCATACAATGTTGTTTTTATAATAGTTAATGACAGCTGAAGTGATACCACGAGGCTGCAGTACACAGGAGAAAACATGCATATACAGTCATGTGAAAAAGAAGGTTTTCATAGGACTCTGTAGTCATGTGAAAAACTAAGTACATATCATGATTCAGTAGCATATAAAACCACCTTGTGCATGATTTTAACAGTCTCTCACATCTTTGTGCTGGAATTTTGGTTCATTTTTCTTTACAAAGTTGGTTCAGTTCATTGAGGTTTTGGGCTCGAGGTCTGGACTTTGATTGGGACATTGCATCACCCTGATTCTTTTTCATTCATTTTGTCAAAAATTTCCTGGTGTAATTGGGTTCAGCGTCCTCTTGCATGACCCAGTTTGGGCCAAGCTTTAGCTGTCGGACAGATGACCTCATATTTGGTATAGAGAGGAGTTCATGGACAACTGAGTGACTGCAAGGTGGCCAGATTTGGTGTTTGTGGTGTGGTTGTGCTGATCTATATATACAAAGGACATTGTTCTAGTCGTGTGATTTGTTCAGATGCAACTTTGCAAACCTAAACTGTGATGCCGTGTTCTTTTTAGAGTAACCCTTCTAAACAGGCCATAATTGTTTAGCCTTTTTTAATTGTACTGTCATCAGCTTTATTATTTAACACACTAACCTGCAGGGTCTTAGATGTAGCTCCTGAGCTTTTTGCAATTTCTCTGAGCATTGCACAATCTGAGCTTGGGGTGAATTTGCTGGGGTGTTCACTCCCAGAAAGACTGTGTTATTACATGCCTGGCTATTCCTAAAACCGCAGTTTTCATAGAGGTGGTCACAGTTGCTGATGATCAGTCAATCAGTTGCATTTGATTAGCAGAACCTGACTGCTACTTACCCTTTTAATTCCTATGGAAGCAGTAAGGGTGCACTTCATTTATTACAGGACCACTTCATTTATTACAGGACCACATAGTCCTGTGAAGACTTTCTTTTTCACATGACCATCATGATCACAAAATATGCCCAGTACTACTGCCCGGTAATAGAATGGATCTCACCATCTAGCTGTTTAAAAAAAAAAAAAAATTAGACTTGTATGAAAGATTTGAGACCCTCCCCGTCACATCAAAGTAAAACCTAAATCCTGATACTTGAAAGTTCCTTGAGATCCACTCAACTTTTAAAATTCTCTAGCTACTCCCAGTTCTCTCTGCGTGTTCTCCATGCCATCCAGCTACCTTCACTTCACCACCTTTTCCTTCATGTCTCCCTTTCAGGTGACGCTCATCCCCACCCACGACACTGAGGTGACCCGTGACTGGTACCAGCAGACCCACGAGAGGCAGCAGGAGCTCAACATCATGGTCCTGGCCTCCAGCAGCACCGTCGTCATGCAGGATGAGTCCTTCCCAGCCTGCAAGATCGAGTTTTAAGATCCCTCTTTCGTTCCCTCTCTCTCCCCTCCTACTGGCCTCCCCAGAGTAGATCTGTTTTTTATTTATTCTTCTCTATAGCCTGATATGCAAATGTGTCTCCGCCCCGGGCATTTGTAGAGTCAAGTTGTGTGGAAAGCAGAAACAGATCTGGATAACTGTCTGTGTTTTTCTATATTTGTATTTCTTTATAAGCTTGTTGTGGCTGTCACCATTTGTATAACAACGTTGTTTCTTAACTATTCACTGCAATATCTGTATTCAGTCCAGTGAAGGGAAGAATTTCATTTTCTGTCCCTTAACCTGTTTTTTTTTTCCCCATATGTTTAATTGGACGAGACAACACACCTGTTTTATTGTGGGGGGAAAAAAATTGGCGCAAATGGAAGCACAAGCTAAAGCCAGCAATGAGCAACTCAATTATTTTCTTCCACAGAATTCCCCCCAAATCAAGCTTTTCATGTCAGAGCTGATCAGTTTTAAACAATTCTCTGGTAGAAAATTGTGATTTGTTTTAAATTCCTCCACGTTTCTCTTTCCGTCTCCCTTTGTGGCTTCTACTGACATAGTGAAATAGAAAAAAGTACTCTCAGTATGTCTTTTCAGTATATTTGCTGTAGCATAGGGATGCTCATATTAAAAAAAAAATCTGTATTGTAGTGAATTATGCTATTTCTACAGTCCTCTCAAAGTGAAAATCAATTGTTACAGTTTCTCAGTGACTGTTTTTCTTACAGTGAATTTGACAAATAGGTTATCTATACTTGTTTCTGTAGTGTTTGATGTATTTTTTTCAGTGTATTTCCAGTTAACATATCGTCACAGAGGTCATGTAGAGAGCTGTAGGCGGGGGCAATGATGCTGTTAAAAACAAATCCTATTCTAATCTTTGGAATTTACCTGTTTATATCTTTACATAAAGAAAAAGCAGTCATTAGAGTAAAATAGACAAACCTCATATCTGTTGCTGCGTCGATACAAAGGCTGTGTTGAAGAATGTATTCCGCTACAACAATAGGAACATGTGGTTGCGAGGAGAGACTGCGCGTTCGCCTGGTTTGAACAAGTTTAGGTTGACGGTCACTCACATGTGCCTTTCTGTCCTACTGTGCTGGAAGGAAAACGAAACACGTTGTAGAAGGGGAACGCTCCGATCCCACCTACGCCAAAGTGTTTACGAATCAACGAGAACACGGTTTGCGTCATTTCGTAATGAATCCCAAACACGTCACAAGTACTTCGTGGTTGAATTTCTTGAGCGTCACGAGATTTCAGAAACGCCTCACATTGTCGTGGAAGTTGGGGTGCCAGTTTTGAAATTTCCGAAACGTTCACAAAGGGTTATGATTTTGTGAACCTTCACAGCATTTTGCAACTGTGGTCATTGCTACCGTCCTAATTTATCGTTACCACATTGGGCTGGTTCGGCAAATTTTTCCTTTCAGCAAAGTGTCACGGTTGAGCAGTTGCAAGGCCGGTGCGAGTCATAAATACCTTGTAACATTTCATGTGAATTCGTAAGATTTTCCTTCGTTTTCCTAAACAGTTTGTCACGTTTCGTATCGTAACCGCTCTGTAATGGTCACGAAGAGCAGTAAAGACTTCATAATCGTTTTGTAAAAAACTGTGCTCCAGAGGCTACTCTGCGACGAACCATTACGAATTTCTTGACACGTTGATTCGTAATCACATCCACATGAGCTCAGCTTTAAGGTGTGCCTGTGTACGGTACTTCCGTGGCAGAGGCTCAGCTAAGCTGGTGTGCTCTGGCGTAGCGAGTCTTTCATCAGCGCACAAAAAAAGGTCATAGTTGTATATAGCAAACGTAAAACGGCACTTTTAAAGCACCGACTCAGTATTTCAGCTGCCGCTCAAAGAAGCACAAAGGGTAACCAGTGTGCAAAACTTCAATCGGTTTTTGATTAATTTTCCCTGAAATCCCTTTTTTTTTTTTTGGTTGAATTTAGCCACAATCAACCCGTTACATTTTTAAATTGTATTCATTTATTTTTAGCCGTAGATTTGTGGTTGTTTTTGGATAACACTTCATCAACTTAATATTTATATGTAGATGTGATTTAGTTTGACTGATTGATTGATTAATTGATGATTTATATATTTTGATAAGTTTTGAGTAATTTAAAAGATTTTAACCAGGAACTAAACCAACAATCTAACAAATCAAAGGACCAACAGGCCTCTCCAGGGTTGCTATTTTATGATCTGTAATGAAAACGCAGCCTTTTCCTCAGCTCAGCATGTACAACAGACGCGTGTACATACAGGCGCTCCGATTTGATTTGAATGTGAAGATGCAGATTACCTTTACGTTCTCCGTGGAGGACTTTGATCTCCTGGTTGCCTTGGTTTTGCTGCGCATCACATTGGTACACTCGAGTCACACTCTCAAGAACAACCTCACCACATCAGCTGACTAAACTCACCAGTGTCTTTCTTTGGATGACAGGATACAGTCTGACAGTGATTTCTGTCCACAGACAAGTTACACGCCTTGTGGCGACAATGCCGTTGAGTTGAGGATTATCAGAAGTTTCATACGGCTCGCTGGGGTTAACTGTGCTTTCCTGTTAACGCTCTGCGCGGCCCCGTCATTCAGTGACAGTGTAATCTGCACGCCTGCTGTAAAGGATGATAATAATCACACACTACTCACACACGAGCGGACCACTCAAACCCCAGACTGCCAGACACGAGGGACTCAGTTCACTCATGTCAGTACATTTTAATCTTTAGTGGATTTCCTGTTACTCACATTTCTTCCAGTCAAAGCTTAACACACACACATACACTCACACACCTAACTGCTGCATTTCGTATTGTGCAAAAAAAAAAAGGAAAAAAAGTCAATATCTGTGGCATTCATACTCATCTGCCGTGAATCAAATCACCATAAAGACTGTTGGTTACCAGTGAGCCCTGCTTGTATGTGCATGTGTACCTAGCTTCTGAGTTCTCCTGTATTGTAATAGCTGAAAACAAACCTGAATTAACATAGAAATGCTATTTTAAATGATGTATATTTAAAAAGCTAATCTGTCTGGTACTGAGGAGGCACTGTGCTGTGCTGTAAAGAGAGCCTCGTGATTGTTTTCTTCCTCCTTTTCTGCTTCATGGTTTTACTTTCATCTCTTGTTTTAAGTGCAATATTCTCTTTATCTCTCTTTAAACGCTTAAACAGGTCAAATAGAAAAGTGATTTATTGTTAAAAGGGAAAAAGTGTGGTGAAGACCAATAAAAATATCATTTACTGAAGGAAAATGTCTTCTCTTGTCTTTTTGTGTCATCCTGCGAATCTTTTGGTTGTGAAAGCAGCCAGTTTTATCGTTTCAGCCACGCCTCGTCAGTTTGCTTATTTCTAAGTTAGGGTTGCTAAATTTTTACTATAACCTTGGAGATGCATATTCAGCTCAGTTTAATTACATTTAATGTATACTGTGCCAATTCACAACAGTGAAGGCACTTTACACCAATCAGGCATAACATTATGACCACCTGCTCTATTATTGCGTTGGTCCCCCTTTTGCACGTGCACCAGTGAGCCTTGACCACCCATGACGCTGTTGCCAGTTCACCACTCTTCCTTCCTTGGACCACTTCTGATAGATACTGACCGCTGCAGACCGGGAACACCCCACAGGAGCTGCAGTTTTGGAGATGCTCTTTCCTTTTTAGCCTTCACAATTTAACCCTTGTCAAACTGTCAAATCCTCACACTGCCCATTTTTCCTGCTGCTAACACATCAGCTGTGAGGACAAACTGTTCACTTGTGTATATTGGTGTATATTGCAAGGTAAAAAACCTATGATACGAGAGAGAGGAGCTTATCAGTCAGACGACTTAATAAGAGCAAGCACCTGGCGACAGTGGGAAGGAAGAACTCCTTTTTTTTTAACAGGAAGAGAACCAAGTTCTGCTGAGACCAGTTGGAAGTCGAGGGGAAAGAGACACAAAGACAAAATGCAAACTATAGGAGAGGTGTATCCTATGAAGCTGAGATTAATTAAACTCAAACAACTGTAAGCAACAAACAACTTAAGCTTTTAACAGTTTTTGAAACCAGGATTAGGCTACATTCTCTTGTGAGTCTTTACAGTAGAAGTGTGTATCACATGCAGAGGGATGAGGGCAATTTTGAATTCTAAGCTGAACTAGATAAAATTGGTTAATGTCTGATTTTAATATAGTACTGGGTTGGACCCCCTTTATGCCTTCAGCACTGCCTTAATTCTCAATGGCATGGATTCAAAGAGGTGGTGGAAACATTCCTCAGAAATTTTGCTCCATATTGACATGATGCAGATTCATCAGTTGCACTTTCATGATGAGAATCTCCTGTTCCACAACATCTCAAAGGTGCTCTATTGGCCTGAGATCTTGTGACCGTGGAGGCCATTTGAGCACAGTGAACTCACTGTCACGTTCAAGAAACGAGTTTGAGACGATCTGAGGCTCGTGTTGTTAGGTTTTAGAGGTTCGGACCCAAAGTGCAGACTGGATTCGGTGTAAAAGTTCTACAGGTTTTATTGAAGGCAGAGTGAGAGAAACTGGCAGATGGCCTCTGGTTGCGGCTTCCAGTGCCACAACAGGATAATGTATGGAATGAGGGCAGAGAGTGGGTCAGGCGGATTCCAGGATTGTCTGGGTGTGGTCCATGGTCCTGAAGCAACAGAGACAGATTGTGAATTTCTTGACAGACAGAACTTGAACAGATTGGTGGACATGAACTGGGATGGCCTACCTTACTGTGAAAACTGTAGCTAAGCTCTGGCGGAGTGTGCTGGAGTCTGCAGCTCTTAAAAGCAGAGGCAGTTCATAGAGCAGTCTCAGGTGTGCGGCCTCCACTCCGCCCAGACATCTCCACACCTGGAACTAAAGAGAATGATTAAAACATCTGAAAATGAAATGAGCAAATCTAAATCCACACATTTAAAACCATGGTAAACATGTAGTGATGCCCCACACCTGACAGGGAGCAGCTGTCTCAGCAGGAGATGGTGAGAGCAAGCTCTGGAAATGTCTAAAGAAATCCCAGTAGATTAAAATTAAACACAGCCTATTTGCCTAACTGTTTTCTGTGCTTTGACAAAAAGTTGTACAGTCAGTTTAACAGCCTCTCACAAACCCTTAGATTTATTCCCCGGCCCTTTGGGTGGTCAAGACAGTTTGGGAACCATTGATGTAAGCCTTACAGAGAAGTTTTCCATGCTTATGGCCTTAGAGCATCAAGGATGATGTAATCCAGTGGGGCTGGACCCACAGAGAGGTCCAGACACAGGAACAATGTGGGCTTTGTTCTGCCTGATAAACACTTTTTTAACAGTCTGAGAGTCCAAACATGCTGGGTGGGAGTGTTGGGGCCCTCTGGCACTGATATGACCTGCTTGTCACACAAAACAAGCCAAACAGGGACGGCAGTGATTCAGGGAGCATCAGCTCCCAGGCACTGCTTCGTCTTTGTGAATCTGATACTGTGTTAGGGGAAGGAGCAGCCTGGAAGCTGCGGGACAGCGGGTGCTGAGAGAAGCTGCTGAATGGATGCTGCAATGACATCACCTCCTGGGTCACATGATCGGGGTGGAGAACAGTGGGAACAACAGATGTGACTGTTTCCCTTTGCTTTAGAGGTGGAGAATAGCCATCTGCAATTTCCATTCAGTGCTCCTTTCAGAAGTGAAAGCCTTTCTCTCGACCACATACATTCAACAGCTGGTCGACCTAAGCTTGTTAAATTTCAAATAGTTTATGGAATCCAAACATCTGAGACAGTGTAAAAATCTTTTCTCCTAAACCAGGAAAAAAAAAATGAGAAGGATGGAGATTTAGAACCATTAAAAATAATTCTGACATATTAAACCAAACATTTCAGATTCTGCACCATTTCTAAAGTTTAATGGCCGTTATAGAAAGAGGAATGTAAGGAGATGAAGTGAAGACGTGATGACACCTAAAGAGGAACATGCTCAGCTCTCACTGCATCGTTGTGGAGAAAGTGGCCAAAAATATGAAGCCAACATGGAAGTGCTAAAAACTGCAGGCCACGTGAGGCTGGCTTGAGGGAGAAAATCCCACATTTAAAAAGTTGGACACAGTCACTGTGATGTCACCCACTGGTTTTAGACTCCACATTCTGAAGCTTCAACATTAGCATTTTAGTTTATTGGAGACAGAAAGTATATTATATGAACAAAAGTATTGGGTCACCTGTACATTACACCTTGAGGAAATTTTCTGACATCCCATTTTGAATCTACAGGCATTAATACGAAGCTTGTCCCTCCTTTACAAGTTGTCTTCTGGGAAGGCTTTCTGTAAGATTTTAGAGTGTGTCTGTGGGAATTGTTGCTCACAATTTCCATTCTAGTTCATCCCAAAGGTGCCGGATGGGGCTGAGGTCAGGGCTCTGTGTGGTCCCGTCAAGTTCTTCTACGCCAAACTCATCCAGCGATGCCTTTATAGAGCTTAATTTGAGCATCGGGGCACAGTCATGCTGGAACACAAAAGGGCCTTCCCCAAACTGTTCCCACAAAGTTGGAAGGATAGTTAGTTAATCCTATTCTTTTCCATCTTCTTCAGTCCTGTGCAAATTTGGAAAGTTCATCCCACATCTTACCCAGTTCCTTCATGCTCAACAGTCCTCAGCCATGTTCCAAGTGGTCGACCCTTCCTTCTCTTGCCTG
Source organism: Etroplus canarensis (assembly GCA_015106775.1). NCBI lineage: Eukaryota > Metazoa > Chordata > Actinopteri > Cichliformes > Cichlidae > Etroplus > Etroplus canarensis. The sequence continues at coordinate 2,424 of VUQH01070772.1, read as the reverse complement.
AGGGCATCCAATGAAGTCACTGTGCCACCTCCAGCATCGCTTTTTTATTTCCTGCATGATTATTGTTTATGCCTATGCGCCTGGCGACCTCCGCATTGGTGACTCTTTGATCCCACTGGATTTTGAGGATTCGGCGAAGACATCGTTCCTCAAAACCACGCAGTCAACTTTTGAACCTCTTGCTGGGCCTCCAGGTTTCCAAAGCATATAACGGAACTGATCAGACATTTGACCTGTTTCAGTGACCAGAACCATAGACCTCCAAATGTTTTGGAGACTGTTAAAGGCCTGCGCTACCATTCCGATTCTGGTCAAAGTTCTTTTTCCATGGAAGGATAGAATTGTCCAAAATGGTATAGTAAACTGGAACATTTAGATTTCCCTTTACTGGAACTTCTCCATTTGCCAAACCCAGTCTCGTCCATCAGACAGCCAGATAGAGAAGTGTGAGTTGCCACCCCACCCCACAGAACACGTTTTGTCCTGCTCCAGAATCGTAGGTGCTTTACACCACTCCATTATGCTTGGTGATGCAAGGCTTGCATGCAGCTGTTCAGCTGTGGAAACCCATGCCATGAAGCTCTTTCCATGAAGCCATCAAGAGCTTTACGTGGTTAGCCACTTCATGTCTGAGTTGCTGTGGGTCCCAAACGATTGTAATAATACCACTAATAATACCAATCATGGACTATTTAGGAGGGAATAAATTTCTAGAAACTGACTTGTTGCAACGGTGGCACCCTATTACAGTACTAAGCTGGAATTCAGGGAGCTCTTTAGAAAGACCCATTCTTTCACAAGTGTTTGCAAACTGCATGGCTGGGGGCTTGATTTTATACACTTGTGGCAATGGCACTGAATGAAGCACCTGAATCAGTGATTAAGAGGTATGGCCAAATACTACGTGGAAAAGGAAGACTGAGGAACATAATCCAACAGATTTCCGACAGGGATCCAAGGAATAGCACAAGGACCCATGACAGCAGCAGGATAATGAGCCTAAACACACCTCAAAGCTTTGAAGAACTACTTGCAGAACAAAGAGTGTTGAATATCATGGGCTTTAGCCTCTCCACAGGGCTCCACACGGACCACTTGAGGAATGAGGAACCTTAAAATTCCTGACACGACAAGAAGCTTTTAGGAAGAGTTCAGAAAGTAACACACTGCCCTTTACTTGATTGTATTTGCGCAGGTGGCCACCGAGCAGATACAGTTTTTACATTCAGCATAAACTCATAAAGTATCACCTTCCCTTCCATCCCTCTGTTTTTCATCTATTCTTCAGCCCATCACTCTCACAGCACAGCGGTGACCTCCGCTGTGACAATGCACACTATAACGCTGACTCCAGATGTCTAGACACATTTACTTGTGACAGATTTACACGACCGAGTAACGCTCACTTCAGAGCTAATTTATTTTCAGGAGAAAATGAAACATGCCCTTCCCTGTTCCAACTTGATAATGTGCTCCATTCATGAAGTCAGCTGCTGTCCTGACATCAGCTCACTGGACCTCACTAGTGCTTGTGTGGCTTGGTGGTAGAAGAAAGGAGAATACAACAGATATGTCAGATAATTACACTGCTGACATTAATTCAGTATAAGGCAGTTCACATACAGTTACTTTTACTTATTTATATTTGTAATTTTCAAAGTGCAAACTTTCAGCTTTGATTTAAGGGATTTGGGAAAAGAATTGCCTTAGCTGTTTAGGAATTACAGACATTTTTATACGCAGACCCCCATTTTCACCGGTTCAAAAGTAATGGGACAAACTAACATAAATGTAAATATAAGGATTGTTTTAATATGTGGATGAAAATCCTTTGCAATCTGAAGTCTAGAACCCATGGACATCACCACATGCTGTGTTTCCTCCCTTGAGATGCTCTGCCAGACTTTTACTGCAGTTGTCTTCAGTTGCTGCTTGTTTGTGGGTCTCTACCTTCAGTTTTGCCTTCAGTAACAGAAAAGCTGCTCTGTTGGGTTGAGATAGGGTGACTGACTTGGCCATTAAAGAACATCCCATGTCTTTGCCTTGAGAAATTCTTGGGCTGCTTTTGCATTTGCTTCAAGTCATTATCCATTCGCACTGTGAAGCTCCATCCAGTCAGTCTTGCAGCATTTGGCTGAATCTGAGTAGAGAGTTTAGCCCTGTACACTTCAGAATTAATCCTGCTACTTGTATCAGCAGTCACATAGTCAATAAACACGAGTGCCCCAGTTCCATTGGCAGCCATACATGCCCATGTAATAACACTGCCTCCATGTTTCAGAATCAGAATCCTTCCCCTGGGGGAAAGTTGCAGACACTCCGTTAAGTATACATAAATATGAAAATGGAAAAAAAAAAAAAAAAAAAAATTAAAAAAAAAAAAAAAAAAATTTAAAAAAAAAAAAAATAAAAAAAAAAAACTCT